>JAQQSV010009245.1:0-13570 GCA_028646515.1 Pseudochirops corinnae | reverse complement strand
TACATCATGAACTTGGGATCCTTTAGAAACCTGGTTGCACTCCACAAGAAACTTTATAGCTCACCAGTGTGGTTCCTAATACATAGTACACTGAAATAAAGATGATATTTCATGTTACCTGACCAGGGCAGAGCATCACAGAAATGTCATGGTCTAGCCCTGGGCACTGTGTCTCTCTTAATGAAGCCTAACCTAACATTAAATTTCTTGGCTTCCATGTCAAACAGTTGAGTCATTTTGAACTAGTAGTCCATTAAAACCCCTAGAACAGGAATTAAAAAAAATAATTGTGTCATTGACTCTCTCTCTCTCTTTCTCTCTCCCTCTCTCTCTCTGTCTCTGTCTCTGTCTCTCTCTGTCTCTCTCTGTCTCTCTCTGTCTCTCTCTCTCTCTGTGTCTCTATCTCTCCCTCTCTCTCTCTCTCTCTCACTTTTTGGAGGGGAAAGCAGGGCAATTGGGGTTTAGTGACTTGCCCAAGGTCACATGGCTAGTAAGTGACAAATGTCTGAGGTCATATTTGAACTCAGGTTCTCCTGACTCCAGGACCTATTCACTGAGCCACCTAGCCATCTCTGTCATGGACTTCTTTCTGGTGAATCTTATGGACTCCTTCTCAGAAAACCCTGTTTAAATGCATAGAGTAAAATACATAAGATTACAAAGAAGACAAGTACATTGAAGTGCAGTAATAAAAATATATTTAAAAAGGAGTAAAAAATGTTGTTGGTACAATAGTAAGAGATGATGCTTTAGTTGTAAGATGGGGGCAAAGGTGAGTGTACATCCTTCACCTTGATGCCTAGGTTACTTGGTTCACCACAATGAAAAAAAATCTGGAATGACTACAGTTGCTATAACATTTTTTTTATATTGAAGTTGTTTTATTTTTTTGTAATGTTGTTGTCAATGCACAAATTATTCTCCTAGTTCTGCTGATTTCACCCTGCATCAGTTCACAGAGGTCTTTTCAGTTTCCTCTGAAATGTCGACTTTATCATTTCTTACGGCACAGTAATATTCCATTACATTCATATATTATCATTTGTTTAACCACATCCCAATAGATACCCCCTTAAATTCCAAGTTTTGGCTACATTGAAATAAGCTTTCCTAAGTTGTTTTTAAAATTTTTTTTAACATATGGATCTTTTCCCTCTTTCTTCCATTTCTTTGGGTATAAATTTTATAATTGGGTCAAAAGGTAAGCATTGTTTAGGGTAACTTTTGGAACATTGCTTCAAATAGCTTTCCAGAATGGCTGGGGCAGTTGGGAATCTTACCAACAGCACACAAATGTACCTATTTTTCCTTCAGTCCTTCCAACATTTGTCCTTTACCTTTTTGTCATCTTTGTCAGTCTGATGAGAGTAAAGTGGAACTTCAGATGTGCTTTACTCTAATTATTAGTGATTTGAAGCATTTTTTCCTATGGTTGGTGATAGCTTGTATTTCTTCCTTTGAAAACTATTTGCTCCTATTCTGTGACCTGTATTTTTCATTTTTATACCAATTATTTGGTTTTTCCCACTTATTGAAAAAAAAATCAGATTAGTTTATTTTATTACATTAAAAAACTGCTCCAAGTTTATTAACTAATTCAGTGGTCTTTTTGTTTTCAATTTTATTAATCTATTGTTTAATTTTCAAAATTTCTACTTTTTTGCTTTCAAAATTTCTACTTAAAAAAGCTGTATTTTTCTTTGAGGCTTTGTCTTACATATGTTATAATGTTCTTCTCTTGTTCTGATTTGGTGTCTTGGGTGGCTCTGGCTCCATAACAGCTCTTTATAAGTGAGAGTTTTTATTCTTTTAATCATTCCAGCCTTACTTCCTGTATTGGGACTTTGTGTAAGGGCCAGGCTCTACATAGTTCTGGAGGGAGGATTAGGCCCTTGTTTGCACCCAAGTTGTATTCTCTGGAGTCCTGACACTGCTTCTCCAGGTACTGAATGCTGTATTTTTCAAAGATGCTAAAAGCAGCTCAGATCAGGGAATTGCCAATTCTCAGTTCTCCCCACGTGTTCTCCTCTGAGCAACACAACTGGAGGCTTGCCTCTGGTAGAAGCTCCAGTAGACAGCTGCTAGCCCCAATCCATCAGCTAGCTAGAAGAATGTGCAGATTCTGAGCAATAAAACTCTAGGCTTGTCCCTGCTCTCTGTTCACTATTCTAAAATTAAGCCAGCGGAGAATTTGTGTGCACACAGAAGATTTCAAACAGAATTGAACTTTTTCTTAAGAAGAACAACATTTTTATATGGTGTTTGATAAATCCCTATGGACTGATTTCATGACACCCCTATGAGGAGGCACTGTTATTCCTATTTAACAAGTTCAGGAGTGGAGGCATAGAGGACCTTAAGTAACTTGGCCAGAGTCACACAGTTCAAGGTGGCAGAGGCAGAATTCGATCCCAGGTCTTCCCTGACTCCCAAGGCCATTGTTCTTTTTCTTAAGGACCAATTATCATTCCAGGTTATGATATAGGATACACTCAAAGACCATTGTGGCATATGGGGTCATTTGTTTCTTGATTAAATGGGGCTTTTGGAGGGACCTTTTTTTTTGGTTCTTGTGTCTTTCAGGGTGTTTATTTTTTCTTTCTCCTTCCTGCTCTTATAAAGCTGATAAGATTTTATTTAAAATTACCATTACTAGATTTCCTAAGAGTGCCTCTTCATGTGTATAAAGTATACGTGCTTTAGTACATGACCTAAATGACATCTGTTTTGGTTGTTCTCTACTTTCTTTCTTTTTCTCAGTTAGGATCTGGGGAGCTAAAGGTTATTGACTAAGCAAATAAGGTACTTCATAGTGGGAACCCTCAATGGAAATGTGTTGGAAATGTATAAGCTGTCCCCCACACAAGCTTGAAGTGGGGCCCATAGACACCCAGGGAACCAAGAGACATATGGACACATACCTTTTTCAGCTCCTGGATTATGGAAGAAAGGAGATCATTTTCTGTGGATGTATTAGTCACAAGAAATCTCATTTGTTTAATGTCATTCTGCAACTCTTCAATTCTCTCCATCAGCTTTGCCTCCTTGAAAGCAGTTTCTAGCAGTAAGGATTCTTCTCTGTTCTCTCCATCAAATGTGGCCCACTTATGGTTGCTATGACATTCTGTTAATGCCCTTTTTAGCTGATGTAGTTCCAGCCTATGGGACTCTAGCTCTGTTTCCAAGTCCCCATATTTCTGTTTCAAGTCGGCATTTTCCTGGAGCACTGCCAGGCCGTATGTCAAAGCCTGGACTTTCTCCTGGGTTGTCTCTTGCAGCTCACTGGATAACCATTTCACTTTTGCTCTTAGAAGTGCCAAGATCTTTTCTTGTTCCATAGGGGATAAACTGGGCCCTTGCCTTTTTATGAGGGCATCTGAACATCAGACCAAATGAAGCTGCGCGGCTGCTTTCCCTCTTACCTGGGAGAGGCTACAGGTAGCTGGCACAGGCGCGTGGACCCACAGCCATGGTCTTCCCATAACATCTTTATTCAATTCCCTACAATGCACTCTAAGCCTCTAGGTACCCTATACCTCCTTCAGTGGGCACAGAGGGATTATGACCAGGGGGATTTGTATATCAAAGCACTCCAACTTCTTTCATTTCCATCACTAAGGAAGAGCTATTTTTTTTCCCACCCTCTTTGGGCCTTATATTGTTTAATATTAACTGCATGGGATAGTTCAGGCAACTCTAAGGTTTCTCATAACTGCTATGGCCTCTTCCAGTCAACGAAAGTAGAAGCTATTTAGCTCCCCCCCTTTCTATTTTTAATTGTGCAAATAAGAACACGCTGGGATGTGTTTGGTAGGCAGCATGGTACAGTGGGAGAAGGCTGGATTTGCAGTCAGAGAACCTTGGATTGGATCTACTATGTACTATCTGTGTGATTTGGAGAAATTCATTGAGCCTTTCTCCGTATCAATTTCTGGGCATCTTTCACAAAATGTCCTTTCATTCACTAAATGAGATGACATTTAATATCTCTTCCAGCTCTAAATCTGCGCTGCTACAAAGATCCCTGTGTCCCCATGTTGTGCGTAAACAGTGATGGTGGAAACCACAGTGTGAGCCACATAGGGTTGATATATTCAGGGGTCAGACTACTCTGGCTGAAGCTGTTCTCTGCTTGAGAGTCCGGAGCTGTGGGGCACACACTCTAGCCCCCGAGCCTGGCAGCATTTGTTTGTTGTTAAATAAATAAGGGAATGATAAAGTGCTACAGTCACATTTACCACGTTGTTGTTAATCACCAGATTTCCTTCATTTACACATTTTAAGGAGGCTGGAGATTGTCGATTATATTTTCCTAATTTATTGATTGATATGATAGATTATATTGTAGATTGACTGATATTGTAGATTATAGTTTCCTAATTTATTGGTGAATATAACCTGGGAAACAGAATCAGAAAACCTTTTCATACCAGATGTCCTCATTTGGTGTTTTCTTGGCAAAGATACTGGACTGGTTTTCCATTTCTTTCTCCAGCTCATTTTACAAATGAAGAAACTGAGGTAAACAGAGCTAAGTGACTTATCCAGGGTCACACAGCTAGTAAATGTCTAAGGCTGAGTCTGACCTCTGAAAGATGGGTCCTTTTGACTTCAGGCCCAGACTATCTACCGCGCCACCTAGCTGACCTGATATCTCCAACTGTATGAATTTATACTGAGGTTAAATTAGTTTAACAGAATTGGTTTTTGCATATTAAACCTATCAAGTCAATTTATTGATTTGTTGCTCACTATTCCATATTATTTAAGGTGCTTGCATATGTGTTTTGCAGATGACTTTTTCTATTATTTTCCATGTGGGAGAGACATAAAGCTTTCAGATCTATTATCTCAGTTTCTTAGCAATAAATTCACACTCTCTGAATATTCTGTAACTTCTTCAGTTCTCCACCATTTCTCAGTTTATGACTAGAATCCCTATAAATAAATTGACCAGTTCTGTCAGTATCCTAGAATTTAGGCCATTATATATAGATTATATAAGGCTAATTTTAATTAACCATATCAAGATTTCCATTACTTAACCATGTTCCCCTTCCCCACCCTTTTTATTGTTGCTTATACTCTCTCTATCTCTCTAGGTCTGTCTCAGTCTCTGTCTCTGTTCCTCAGGCTCTTTCTCAGTCTCATCATCTGTCCATCTGTCTCTTAAATTGTTGTGCACTTGTTCGATGCAGACTGATAACTAACTAGAGGGACAGGTTCTGCTATACATTTTATGCAGCTTTAGTACGACTCTCAAATTTACAGTCTCCTGAAATAACAGCTGTCTTCCATGTAACTCTTGTAACTTAATAATTTATAGCATTTCTCTTTTCATAGAGAGGCCACCTGGGACTTTTTCAGATGATACAATATATATCTTATAAAAATCTATTCTTCTCCCCCTGTGGGAGGGTATAGTAAAGAACAAATCTGCAATTGGGTGTCAGCAGTATGTCCTCCACTTTATAAAGTTCCTGAAGAAAAATCTTGACTTTAGAAAGAGGGACCAGGTTTCTTATCCTTACCTAATAAATCTATCAAGTCATTTTATAGTGCTACCTTTTAATTTTTATTGAAAAGCTAAAAGGTAACTTAGATTGCATGCAAAGAGATTTATATATTATATGTATATATGATTGTATATGCCTGTATCTAAATCTCTCTCTCTCTCTCTTTACTCTAGAGACTCGTTATTTCAGTTTTACCAGAGTTTAATATTTATCACTTTGAAATATTGCTGGAATGGAGATGCTTCTTTTCAGGTGTATATGTGTACAGATCAGTATAAAACATCAGTATAAAAGAACAATTTAGAATATAACAATGAAACACTGTTAATATTTAATCTTATTTTGGGGCTTGAGACAATAATTCTTTACAATGGTTTCTAGTTAACTTCAGAAACTATAATTTATCCCAGTGCAAATGGTAGGTGTTTATGTGGAGAACAAAAATGACTGGTTGTTTTCCCCTCCAGGGAAAGAGATTAAATATAATCCTCCCAGACCAGGCCTGTCTCTGTCCATGGGGACTGCTTTTGAGGGAGAACTTTCCTACTTCTTTTTTTTTTTTTAGTTTTGTAAAATTTATTTGGTATTTTATTCCCCCCAAGTTACATGTAAAAACAATTTTTAACATTTGTTTTTAAAATGTTGAGTTTTAAATTCTCTCCCTCTCTCCTCAATATCCCCCCCACCCCATTGAGAAGGCAGGCAATTCAATATAGGTTATACATGTGTAGTCGGGCACAATATTTTCATCATAGTCATGCTGTGAAAAAAACACAGACCAAAAAAAAACTCTCAAGAAAAAGAAACAAATTTTAAAAAATTTTTTTTTTTTTTTTTTTGGTACCTAGAAGCCATGATCAAAAAAGAGCCTAAACATTATCTTTCAAGAAATTATCAAGGAAAAATGCCCTGATATTCTAGAGCCTTTCTATGAGAAAAAGTACTTTACCCCAGAGACAAAATATCTTCAAGGGAAGTAGTTTGCACTGTGCATGCCATCATACCACACAAGACCAACAAATGCTACCAAAATAAGAAAAGGGTCACAAGTGGAAAAAAGTCTAAGAAGTCCTACACGGAGGCAACTTCTTATGCTGTAAGGAATGATGAAGTGAATCTACAAGTGACATCAGTTAGAAGGTCATATAAAAGACATAGTTTAGAGGAAGGAAACATGGTAAGGTTTGAGTTAAAGGTAAGTTAAAGGTAAGGTTTGTGTTAAGGTAAGAAAGGTACCAAAAAAAAAAAAATAAACAAAAAATAAAAAAAAAACAAACGTATGCTTAGTCTGTGTTCAGACCCCATCATGATGCTCTTTTTCTGGGGATGGATAGCAATTTTCATTTTAAGTCCTTCAGAGTAGTCTTGGATCATTGTATTGCTGAGGATAACTAAATCATTCACAGTAATATCTTATAATATTGCTGTTATGTACATAGTACATTTGTACATAGTACATTTCACTTTGTACATAGTACATTTCACTTTGCATCAGCTCATGTAAATCTTTTCAGGTTTTTCTGAGAACATTCTGCTCATCATTTCTTATAGCATAACCATATTCCATCATAATTACATACCACAATTTGTTCAGCCATTCCCCAATTGATGGATATCCCCTTAACTGCTAATTCCTTACCACCAGAAAAGAGCTGCTAGGAATTTTTTTTGCTCATATAGGTCCTTTTCCTTTTTTTAAAAAAGTGTTTTTGAGATACAGACCTAGTAGTGGCATTGTTAGGTCAAAGGGTATGCATGGTTTTATAACCCTTTGGACAAGGTTCCAAATTACACTACAGAATGATTGAATCAGTTCAGAACTCCTCCAACAATTCATTGATGCCTTATCCCCACCCCCATCCCTTCCACCATTTGTCATTTTCCCTTTCTGTCCTATTAGCCAATCTAATAGGTATGAAGTAGTAACTCAGAATTGTTTTAATTTGAATTTCTTCACTCAATAGTGAGTTTTAGAGCATTTTTTCATATGGTTATAGGTAGCTTTGATTGCTTCATATGAAAACTGTGCATATTTTTGATCATTTGTCAATTGGGGAATGACTTATTTTTATATACTTGATTCAGTTCTCTATATGTTTGAGAAATGAGGCATTTATCAGAGAAACTTACTTCAAAATTTTTTTCACATTCACTATTGCTAATTGTGTGTCTTGACCCATCATTCTAATCTCTCTCTCCTTTCACCTTGCTCTCCTCAAAAATGTTTTGCTTCTGACTACCTCCTCCCCCAATCTGCCCTCCCTTCTATCATCCCCTCTTCTCTTCTTTTATCCCCTTCCCCTCCTACTTTCCTGTAGGGTAAGATAGATTTCTATACTCAATTGAATGTGTATATTATTCACTCTTTAAGCCAATTCTGATAGTAAGGTTCACCCCCTCACCTCCCTCCTTCACCTCCACTGTAAAAGCTTTTTCTTGCTTCTTTTATGTGAGATAATTTACCCCATTCTACCTCTCTTTCTTCCAGTACAATCCTCTCTCACTCCTTAATTTTATTTTTTTACGTATCATCCCTTCATATTCAGCTCACACCTGTGCCTCCCCCATTTTCCTAACTATGAGTTACAAGTATCATCTTCTCATGTAGGAATAGAAACAGTTTAACCTCATTAAGTCCCTTATAATTTCTACTTTCCTGTTTACCTTTTATGCTTCTCTTGAGTCTTGCATTTGAAAGTCAAATTTTGTATTTAGTTCTGGTCTTTTCCTCAAGAATGCTTGAAAATCCTCTATTTCATTGGAAATCTTTTTCCCCTAAAGGATTATACTCAATTTTGTTGTGTAGGTGATTCATTTGTAATCCCAACTCCGTTGCCCTCCAGAATACCATATTCCAAGCCCTCCAATCCTTTACTTTAGAAGCTGCTAAATTTCATGCTATCCTGACTGCGGTTCCACAATACTGGAATTGTTTCTTTCTGAATGCTTTCTTCCCTGACATGTGAGCTCTGGAATTTGGCTATAATATTCCTGGGAGTTTTAATTTTGTGATCTCTTTCAGGAGATGATTGGTGGATTCCTCCAATTTCCACTTTACCCTCTGGTTCTAGAATATCAGGGCATTTTTCCTTGATAATTTCTTGAAAGATAATGTTTAGGCTCTTTTTTGATCATGGCTTCTAGGCAGTCAAATAATTTTCAAATGATCTCTCCCGGATCTTTTTTTCTAGGTCAGATGTTAATCCAATGAGGTATTTTACATTGCCTTCTATTTTTCCCCCATTCTTTTAGTTTTGTTTTATCGTTTCTTGCTTTCTCATAAAGTCATTAGCTTCCATTTGCTCCATTTTAATTTTTAAGGTTTTTTTCTTGTAATCTTCTGTACCTCCTTTTTCATTTGGTCAATTCTACTTTTGAAGGAGTTTTTTTTCTTCAGTGAATTTCTGCCTTTTTTTCCATTTGGCCTATTCTGCCTTTAAGGCATTCTTTTCCTCAGTGTTTTTTTTTTTTTTTTTTGGTACCTTTTTTTTTTTTTTTTTTTTTTTTTTTACCATTTGGCCTAGTTTGTTTTTTACTGTTATTTTCTTCAGTATTTGTGTGTGTGTGTGTGTGTGTCTCCTTTACCAAACTGTTGACTTGTTTTTCATGATTTTCTTGCATCACACTCATTTCTCTTCTCAATTTTTCCTCTATCTCTCTTATTTGATTTTTCAGAATTCTTTTTGAGTTCTTCCATGACCTGAGACTAATTCATATTTTACTTGGAGGCTTTGGATGTAGGAGTTTTGACTTTGTGATCTTCTTCTGAATGTGTGTTTTGATCTTCCTTGTCACCATAGTAACTTTCTATGGTCAGAATTGGTTTTTTTCCTGTTGTGTGCTTGTTTTCCTAGCCTACTGCTTCACTTTTAACTCTTTGTTAAAGTAGGGCTCTGCTTCCAGGATGGAGGGCACACTTTCCTAATCTTCAGGGGTTTTGTGTGACTGTGCATGACCTAAGGAGAGGTGTTTTACTACACTCCTGGCCTGTACTTTGATATGTGACTGACATAAGCATTCTTTTGTGCCCTAGAACTATGAGCAGGGTCCTTGCTTCTCTATGGCCCCAAGCTCTGGTATGTTAGTGCTCCTTCTTTCCCTGGGACTGCCACCTAAGACTATGACCCAGATCTGAGCATGGGGAAAGCAACAAAGCCCGTCTCAGTACTAACAAAGAGACCCCTTTAATTTTCTTCTGACCAGTTGTATTAACCCCTTACCATCTGTGGACTAAGCTCTCAAAGCAGTTACTATCACTGCTGGTTCAGATTCAGTCACTCCCATAGCCTGCTCCTGGCTTGCTGGGGCCAGGGCTTGGCATGACCTGTGCTGGACTGTGCTCCACTCATTCTCTGGTGGGACAGATCTTTCCTATTGACCTTCCAAGTTGTCTTGGACTGGAAAATTGTTTCACTCCATATTTTTGTGCATTCTGATGCTCAAGAATTTGTTTAGAGTCATTATTTATTTGGTATTTGGATGAGTTTGGGAGAGAACTCAGGTGAGTTTCTGACTTTACAATGCCATCTATGACTTTCTCATTTCTATCCAACTTCTATCTTCCCCTCTCTTTTGGTGAGGGGTAAAGATTTTCGCCTAGAGTATTCTGTGTGCCCAGCCTTCTCTTGTCCCCTTGTTCTCAGTTTTGGAAACACAGTAAGCCACACTAAGATTACAACAAAGCCTCTATAGTTTAAAGGCAATTGCCCCAGATTAATTTTGAAAGCTTTAGAAGTTTTTAGAATTATTAATAAAACAAACACACAGGCTTAAAGAATTATTATTAAAAGAAACATAATTCATTAATGTTCTAAGGCTGAATGCTGCTGACAGAAAATTGTTAATATAATTGTTAATGAAGTGACAGAACATTATTAACACTGAATGTAATGTTACCTTCCAGTTCCTGAATGATCCTAGTAATGTCAGAATCTCAGTAGCATTCCCAGCAAGATAGTGCAGAGCAGGTTGACTGAGTCAGACCTTAAGTCCCCTCTTGAGACCTCTCCTCATGGGAGAACCTGCTTTAACCTGTATCTAGACCTCTGATGTTCTTGCCTCCTTCCATTGATATTCATGGCATGAAGGGCAAAACAGCCACAATGAAGTGGTTCTTCCTGCTCAAATAGTTGAGGATGACTGGGATCTCATGACCAGGCCATGCTACCTCATACTGCTTCCTCCCCCTTCCATCCTAAGGGTATAAAAGACTTTTCCATGAGCCTTGAGTTTGATAAATCTTTGGTGCTCTGTATTCATGAGACATACCCCAGGATGGCAGGAGAGCTCCCCTGTTATCTCAATTAAAGATGCTTTATTCCTTAACTCATGACTTAGATTTATTTCAGGACTTGACACCACTTTAGCTTCAAAGCCAGCTGAGTTCTGTGAAGGCAAACAGTCACAAAGCTGCCCCATTTGCACATGTTGGCTGTGAACAGAGTATTCATAGGAAATTCACATTTCTGCCTCAACCACAGGTACTTTATGCAAAGAAAAACATCAGAATAAAAGGACAATTTAGAAAGTAACAATAAAACATTGTAAATGAACACATGATAATGAGCAGTTATGTGGAGGGGAAGGGGAGTTGGAGAGAAACATGGCTGACCTTTCTCAGATGCTCATAGAGAGACAGTTCATTTCACCCATGTTCCTCCATGGAGACATTTCCTCTTATGTGGCTGCTTAAGTCACCAAGGGTGAACTTCTATAACCTGGGGCAATCTCTATTTTTCTGCTCACTATCCCTTACTCTCTATCAGTACTAAACAGTAACTGCTGCCACTTTCCATTCTCAATTCCTTCAAAGTCCTGATGGTATGGAGTAATTGGGCACAGTCAAGGCTCAAGTTGCATGTTTTATTTCTATTCTCACCCCCACCTGCCATGGCACTCTCCCCCCTTACCCCCCTGCCCAGGCTAGGAAAAGGAGCAAATGCTACAAATCTCAGAATTTTCAGGATGGGTTTAAACTACTTCCCTTGAAGATATTTTGTCTCTGGGGTAATTAATTTCAATCCACCCAAATAACTGTTACAACAACATAAATCAAGTGTGTAGTTGGGAGGTGGGGGAACTCTTCATTGCGTTCTAGATTCATGTACCAGGAAAAGAGTAGCCCCATTTATGGTTTTATATAAGCTCAACAAAGCCTCAACAAATCAAAGTGAAAGTTCCATACCCCTCAGTGGGGTGTTACTAACCACTATTAGCCATGTTTCCTTCCTCTAAACTATGTCTTTTATATGACCTTCTAACTGATGTCACTTGTAGATTCACTTCATCATTCCTTACAGCATAAGAAGTTGCCTCCGTGTAGGACTTCTTAGACTTTTTTTCCACTTGTGACCCTTTTCTTATTTCGGTAGCATTTGTTGGTCTTGTGTGGTATGATGGCATGCACAGTGCAAAGTGCATGTGCTGTGTGTTCAGAACCAAGCCTGCAGTGAAGTTGCACAATGCAACACAGGCAAGCACTGCCAGCAATACCTTGGATTAATTATGTTTGATGTTTTATTTTGGTTGTTGCATTTCAGAAAACTCTTACTGTTGTCAAATTTTTTGTGACCCCATATAGGTCAAGACTGACAGTTTAAGAAGCTCTGTGAGATAGCATAAATATCTCTCTACAAGAAGAGTCATATGTTTATTTCTTAATTACAAATGTTCAATGGTCCTTCCTTCCTTTTCTATATCACTTTTATTTCAACACTACAAACCTCTAATATAAGTTAGAACTTAACTCTGGAGGGGGGCAAAGGCAAGATGGTGGCACAGAAGCAGGAGAACTCTGCAGCTCCCACCAAAGACACTTCAAATACCTACAAAATATGACTCTAAATAAATTTTAGAGCTATAGAACCCACAAAATTACAGAAAAACACATCTCCCACTGGGGGTAACCCAGCAGGTGGGACAGGAAGGGCTCTTCACAGAGTGCTGGGAGCTGAACCCAGCCTGGCCTGAAACCATAGCTTAGCTCCAGGGCAGTCAGGACAAGCCATGGCTGGAGCACTCCAGAGAGTGGATCACTGGCAGCTGTGGCAGTTTCCAGAACTTTCAACCCATAAGAAACAAGGACAAAGTGAAAGGTCAGTGGAACTCAGCTAAATTTGGGGGAGAAAAGTGGGTCTGGCTGTCCACTCCCAGGGCAAGAAAGCAGCAGAAGTGGTAGCCCTGCAGCTTCAGAGCTCATGACCTGCAGATTGCAGGGGGCCCAAGAGATCATTCAGAAGCTAAGTGCTCTTGCCTTGAGCTTCCTGGATTGGGATTGTGGTCTTGGGTGGTGGTCCTGAGGCGCATTTTCAGTGAACCAAAGTTGGTGGGGGCTGCAGAGAGCTTCAGAGCTCATGGCCTGCAGATTGCAGGGGGGCCAAGAGATCATTCAGAAGCTAAGTGCTCTTGCCTTGAGCTTCCTAGATCGGGACTGTGGTCTTGGGTGGTGGTCCTGAGGCACATTTTCATTGAACCAAAGTTGGTGGAGGCTGCAGAGACTGTACCTTCTAATAACTCTGGCAGCTGCAAAAATCCCAGCAATTTGGGACAGAGCTCTTCCCTCTGAAAGCAAAGTTCTGCTGTGGCTCAAAAATCAAATTAATTGACTGGCAACATGAGCAGGCAAAGGAAGCAAACCAAGCTAAGCAATCCAACTTTAGATTCCTTTTTTTGGGAACAAAAAGGATCAAAGCATGGAACAAGAGGAAGACAACACAGTCAGAACTACTGCACCAAAAGCTTCCAAGAAAAATGTAAGCTGGTTACAGGCCATAGAGGAGCTTAAGAAGGATTTTGAAAATCAATAAGAGAAGTGCAGGAAAAATTGGGAAAAGAAATGAGAATGATGCAAGAAAATAATGAAAAGAGAGTCAACAACCTGATTGAAGAAAATAATACCTTAAAAATAGATTAACTCAAATGGCAAAAGAGGACCAAAAAGCCAATGAGGAGAAGAATGCCTTAAAAAGTTGAATTTGCCAGATGGAAAAAGAATCTCAAAAGCTCACTGAGGAGAATAATTTCTTCAGAGTTAGAGTGGAGCAAATGGAAGCAAA
>JAQQSV010009244.1:0-13570 GCA_028646515.1 Pseudochirops corinnae | reverse complement strand
ATTTTTTCTTTTGTTTGGATCTGTTTGATAGTATCTTGATTTCTCATGAAGTCATTTGCTTCCATTTGCTCCACTCTAATTTTGACAGAATTATTCTCTTCAGAGTGCTTTTGAGATTCTTTTTCTATCTGGCAAATTTGACTTTTTAAGGCATTCTTCTCCTCATTGGCTTTTTGGGCTTCTTTTGTCATTTGAGTTAATCTGTTTTTTAGGGTGTTAATTTCTTCAGTCAAATTGCTGACTCTCTTTTCATGATTTTCTTGCAACATTCTTATTTCTCTTCCCAATTTTTCTTCCAGTTCTCTCATTTGGTTTTCAAAATCCTTCTTCAGCTGATCTCTAGCTTTAATACAATCTTCATGTTTCTTGGAAGCCCCTGGTGGGGGAGCTCTAGCTGTGCTGTCCTCTTGCAGCTCTCTGCCTTGGTCCTTCTTTTCTTCAAAGAAGGAATCTAGAGTTTGTTTGCTCTTCTTACCCTGCTTCTTATGCTTATTCTTATTCATGGTTGGTCAGTTTGTGATTTTTTTTTAATCTCTGTGGGGTTCTGCTTCCAGAGGGGAAAGCTCTGTCCCAAATTGCTGGGGTCCTCCCAGCTGCTGGAGCTCTTAGGAAGTTGCTGGGTCCCTCCATCACTTCCAGCTCACTGAATAAAAACAAACCACAGGACCAAAGCCCAAGACTGCAATCCGGATCCAGGCTGATCAACACGAGACCACTTGGCCTCTGAATGATCGCTTGGTCCCCCTGCAGTCTGCAGGCCGAGAGCTCTGAAGGAGTAATATGGAGGCGGGTGCAGGACCTCCACTTTCCACTTCTCAGCCCTCTAGGCAGTTTGGCCGGACCACTTTTCTCCCAAGACCTTGCAAGTCCCACTGATCTAAACTGGTTACTGCCACAGCTGCTGCCAATCAGCTCACCTGAAGCTCCAGCCGGGGCTCAGCTCTTCTCGTCCAGCCACCTTTGGGGCACAGGCGAGGTTTCAGGCCAGGCTTGTTTTGGTTCACAGTGCTAATGTGGTTCCTCATAGCCGAGCTGACTTTAGTGGAATGTATATTTGTGTGAGTTTTGGTGTTCTAGAATTAGTTTACAGTCATATTTTATGGGTATTTTGGGGTGGCTATATGAGAGCTGTAATATATTGCTGCTCTTACACCACTATCTTGGCTCTTCCCCCTGTTATACTTTTTAGTGAGAATTTTTAAAATGGAAGATGCAATATTTTGCAGCTCTTGATTTTGATGGCTTACTTAGATATTCAGGGTGAAAGAACATTGAAAATCTTGCAGATTTCCCTTAAGAGGGCAATGAGAATGGGGCATGACCTTGATTCTGTGACATAAAATGATCAGTTAGAGGGACTGTGAATGTTTAATTTAGAGAAGATTCAGAGGATATGATGAGAGTTATTGTCCAGTGTATGCAAAGTTGCTATGTGAAGAAGGGATTAGAATTGTTCCATTTGGCCCCAGATGTGAGAGACAGGTGGAGAGGGCAGAGATTGCCAAGAGGCATATTGAAGCTTGATACTGGGAAAAATTTAGAGTCTTGCAGAACTATAATGGTGTATCTTAAGAGGTGAGGAGTTTAGCCTCTCTGGATGTCTTCAAATAGAGACTAATCTATTATTTGTCAGATACTGCATAGAGATGATTCTCTTTGTGTATAGTGTGGGTTTGGTGGTATAAGAATGATATCCCTATACCATTAATAAATCATTTTACTTATCAAAATATTATTAACTTAATTTTGTCCTGTTATTTAGCACATACAATGCTCAGTGCTTACAGAATTTTTACAAGAATAACCTGTTCATGTTATATTGTGTGGAGCTTCTGTAGAGCTTATCCTATCCTTTTCTTTCTTCTTGATTCATATTTCTTGTCATTTTCACCATTTCCTAGCTTTGCATTGGAGTCATTTCATATAAAAAATATAAAAATACATTGATTTAATTAAGAAAATATTATCAAGCCCTTCATGGAAAATTTTTATCTCTCCATCCCCTACAATGGATGTTCAAGTATAAACTGAAATTACTTCATGGCATGGTATCTTTTGAGAAAATATTCATCACTAGTCACAGTAATATGAGATAAGAGATGACTAGTTGCACCTTGAAATGATGTTTCATGCTGTCTTTGGACACATAATAAAAGTTACTCCGTTAAGTATTTTGTTTGACACCTGGAGGAGAACTTGAGCAGACATCTTTCCATTTACCTGTATCTTCATTCTTCTGATTTTATTTAATGCTAGAATGTGAATTGCTATGATTCAGTTAAGCCAGTAGTATTAATGGAATCCTAATAAGGCTGCCCCCAACCCCAATATTCTAACTTCATTATAAGTCCCAATGTACCTACCTACTCCTCTGCCCCCCACCAATATCCTAACTTATTCATATATACCTCATTGCTCACTGGAACAACAGATATGTCTCTGAACTCTTAGTTCCCACAAAAACAGCAAGTTTGTCCATGTGATGGGAAACCAGCTACTGCCTCTATCTAGTCCCTTCCCCCAGATCCATTCACACAGAAACAGGTGTGATCTTGTATCCAACCACATTCACATCATCTATCTGGCCCAAAAGAGGATCATAATACATAACTATCTATCTGGACCAGACAGGACCACAATAGCTAGTCAATTGGAGGGCAGCATGACCAGAATGCTTAATCACTAAACCATAGATGAGACCCATCCTGCATTACCTAATCCCTTAACAAACTCCATGTACATTTTAAATATTAATAATATTCCTATATTCTATGCAAATTTTGATTATGTAATCACCATCTTTATCCTATAAAAATCCATCTTGCTCTCTCTGAAGTTTCTGCTTCCTCTTCGAATTTAGCCTGCTTCATGAGAGGTGTCAATCTCAATACATGCCTATACTTGTATTACAGGTGCTCTGACTGAATTCTTTGATACGGTTCCACCACAACACATGAAACCCTAACAGTTTTTGGGTGGGCAGAGCCCCCACCACAACAGTTTTTGGCATCTCTGAGTTTGAACCACAACGGTATTTTCCACTTATCTGTAGATCATTGGATATGAATCTCAAATTTGAGTACCTGTGTTTATATTAAATTTTATAGTCAATATTTTTTAAAAAGTCCTTTATTCTTACCACTCTAGTTTTTATTTTTTTTCTGTCATCTTCCAAAACATCACTGTGGAAGAAGGAAAACTATATTTGTTTGAATGGGTATTTAAGTAACAAAGTAATATTTAAATAAGCTGAAAAAAATGGTAAAATAAATAAAAAAGTAAATAAATGGTATAAGGGAGTATATGATGCATTTCAAATGGAAAACAGGAAGAACTGTAGGAGCTAAGAGAAGTGAACAATCACTGTGACTGAAGTACTCAGGGGAAGTTTTGGAGAAAATGCAGTATTTTAAAAAAGGTCTTGGATTAAAGTTGGGATTTGGATTGGTGAAGAAAAAGGAAAGAGATATACAAGACACATGCAATGTCATGAGAAAAACCTAATAAAGAGCAAAAAAAAAAACATGTTGGAGAGCTAGAGAATAAACTCATTATCTTCCTCAGCTGAGGACCAGCACTTTCTCATTCAACAGTGCAAGCATATAGACATGTTGACACTGAAGCCTTGGGGCTTTAAAAAAAGAAAATCCTCTGTGAACAGACACTTAGATAATATGGATAAAAGCCTATAGAACTTCTATGTTCTTTGGAAAAATATGGAAGTATGTATGTGGGAGGGTAGGAAGGGTAAAGAGGATAATGAGAGAAAAATAATTCTGTTATTTAGTAGTGTTCCAAAGAGGGGGAAATTCAATACACTCCATGTGTCTTGGCAAAGGTATTGAGTGCTGTGAAACTTGGACCAGTGATGTGCTCCAAGTCAGGGCAATGTTACTTCTCTTAATAAGACAATTTTCTTCTCCCGCTGCACTCCTCCCCCGCTGCCTCCCGTGCTTGAAATTTATCTAGTAAAAGGAAATGAACTACTGCTTTTTAATTGAATCTACACAAACTTTTGAATGAAAAACATTAAAAACATTCATTCCCCAGGTGGAAACTTCCATCTCCTTACTCAATTAGATTTTTTTTTTCAAAACTACAATTTAGACTAAATTCTAAAAAGTGTACAACAATAATAAACCACTGAAGCATCATATCTCTTTTTCGGTCTTCATGTGTACTTGTCTTGGAATATACCTCTGTGTGTGTGTATATTTTATTTATTTAATTAGCTTCTTGAAGACATAAATTCCATCTCTTAATGGTTCAACATTCCCCATATTTCCTGTCATTTGGCTTCACAAAGTTGATCCACTGCAAATCTTTGGAAGAAAGAATGAATTATTGGAATTAATCAATAATGCTTGTGATACGAACAGAACCCTCACTGCACTGGGGGATTAGCCTGGATGTTTCCCATGTTTACCCATACTTTTAAGGAGTCATACACATAAAATAATGAAAAAGAAATTAAAACAATAGAGAAACATGCTGAGTAAACAATACCTGCCATAATTTGTGAATTCTGTTGAGAACCAGGCAATCTTAATATCTAACTTTTCCATGCTTCAGGAATCCAATCTCAACTACCTTATTATAACTCCTAAAATAAGTTCCCCATGAACTTCCCATGTTTGTCTGATTCTTGCACAATTTGATAATCTTCATAGAATTCTGGGTATTCACTAGTCAACATATCATTTCACTTTCCAATATTGTCAGCCCATTAGCAAAATTACCAGGACATAGTCCTCAAGAATAGCCCTAATACAAAGGAAAAGAGAAAAAAAAATGAGGAAAGAAAATATATAGGGATATGGACAAAAGAAAACATACTATAAAATTTTAATTTTTAAAGATTAGAGAATCACATAATTTGAGCATCACAAGGAAGCTCAGTGATCATTTAGTCAAATGCATAAAGAAAAGGAATTTCCATAGTAACATACTAAATACATTTTAAAATAGCATATTCCCCTTGAGACTTCTATTATAAGGCTTTAGATGCCATGTTCCTTTAGCTGATTTTCATGTGGCATGGACTAAAATTCCTTAGCCATCCTGATTTCCTTCCTTTGCATATTTTCCATATTCTCTGATCTTAGTTTGTGATGCAAAATTATGTTTTGTCTTTATTATTTCCTCTACTTAGAATAGAAAAAAAAAAGTTGAAGTCAACAATTGATTCACAAAAATTAATTTTATGGAGTCACATGACTTTCAGTCAAACCTTTTGTACCTTTTCCATCTTTACTTATACCAATGCATTAAATAATGAAAATTCATGTTTTCAATTTAATGACCCTTAGTCTCTGATACATAAATAACAAAAAAGGGAGAAAAAGAGTAAATTATATTAAGTAGATCATAACTTTAAATGTACAATAGAAGACTCAGACAAATTACAAAAATATTAAAATATAATGTTTGAAATAGAATTTTACTTAAAGAAAAAACATTTTACCAGAATTCTGTGTTATTTTAGTGTCTTGGTAAAGAGTAGTTTTATTATATCTAATTCTTTGTTAATTAATATCAAATAATCAAAAGTATGGAGAGCAGGGTGAATTTTGTAGTGTCTTGCATTGAGTGTGCAATACTTTTATTTCTAACACAGTCAAGTAACTGCTATCTATTTTAGAAGTGAAGACTGGTATCCTTCCTAGAAGAGGTGGACAATGACTAGAGGAAAACTTATCCCTATTAGAGTTAACTGGAGACAATCTAACACTACCTCCTAAAATATACTGCTGAAGTATTCTCTGATCAAGGAGAAAATATTATAAAATGCCAGAGTGGAAACTTAACCCTTTTCTGGAAGTTAGAAGAATCACAAATTTCAATGTCTTTCGGAAGAGGAAGAAGCTTTATGATCTGAGAAGTAATTAGATGTTTTTCTTTCAAAGAATTATAATGTAGAAACACAGAAGCTATGAAGAAAGAGATCATATAGTGAAAGATGAAAAAAGAGAATTGTATTAGTATTAGTGAACAGATTTATTGATAGTAATGATAGGTATTTTGTTTTTCCAGGTTATGTATTCAAATCATATTATGTAATTTCCCAAGACATAAACGCATGAATACCATCCATTTCTGGTGATTCATAAAGACACCTTTTTGTTGTTGTTGTTGTTTTTTAGAGGGCAATTGGGTTTAAGTGACTTGCTCCAGGTCACACAGCTAGTAAGTGTTAAGTTTCTGAGTCTGCATTTGAACTCAGGTCCTCCTGACTTCGGAGCTGATGCTCTATTCACTATGCCATCTCTCCACCCAAAAATATATATTTCTAAGAGGGAACACCAAAAAAATATTTAGACAACAAAGTGAAGATTTGGGGGCCAAATTGTATTTATCTCACATCTGTCCCCTGAAGTCAAGGAATGAAGGGGAGAATGTTGGATTTAGAAAGTTAACAGCAGTACTGTTTTGCTGTTTGCATATATGTTATGACTACCTAAAAGACTTCTTATGGAGAACTCACACTAGGCAAAGCTCATGTCTTGGTCAGAAGAAACAACAGAAGAACACTCTCAGGGTCTCTCTGAAGAACTTTGTAATTGATTGACATAGGAGATGCTGTTACAATGGCGTATCTTCATCAAAGAAGGTTCTGTGCTCTAGCAATAAGGTAGAATTAAAGTAGCTCAAAAGAAACATAAGATACACAAATTTAGAGAATCTTCCCTAAATGTTCGCATGGACTATTTGTGCCCAAATTGTGGTAAAGCGTTTCAAACTCCTATTAGTCTGATCAGCCACAGTCAGACACACTGTAACTTGACTCTAACATAATAATGTCATTTTGATCTTCTTTGAGAATGAAGGGCAACAACCAACCAATGACTACCTATGAAGTAAATGTGGGTTTTGGCTTAGCCATTACATTTTTGAAATACATTTTCCTTCATTTCACCTAGCTGTTTCTGTCATATTTCAAATAGTTTCTGTATAAAGACCAATATTTCTAAGTTGTAGTCTTGGTTTTTCCTATCATATCCATGCTTTGGGCATGGTCATGAATGGTGAGCCTCCATTTACTCCAATGTAATAAGAGTAATGATATATATCTAGAAACGTCTCAGGGGTCCTTTGGGAGCTAATAAGTTTATATCTTCAAAATATTTTGAAGATAGGAAGTGTTAAGTAGTAGTATTAAAATGCCATGCTTGCTGCAAACTAATGAGCTCAAAGGGATCCAGTCTTGACAGAAAAGGAGTGCTCTGAAGAAATGACAGCATCTTTGTTGCCTCCTCACATCTCCTGGGATTATTGACAGGATAGGTCTTCTCTGGGCCCAGCTGCTCTTCATTCTTCTGTCATTTCATGCCCTCCTAATGCGGTCTCTTCTGAACTCAGAACCCAAGTATGAATAGCCCTTTAAATAACTAAGTGGTAAAGTGGAAATGTGTTTGTGAATGGTAAAGTAATTGCTCCAGTAAGTCAGATAACTGGTTTCTTTGTGCCTGGAAGCAAAGGAGGAGAGAACACAGTGAAAGGCTCAATGGTCAGTGAGGAAGGGCAGCTAAAGGCAGAGGAAACGAAGTTTTTCCTCACTCCTTTCAGTTGTTAGTGCTCTGAATTCCCCTCTAGTATGTGTGTATGTATGTATGCATTCAGTCATGCATGTATGTATGCATGTATATATGTGTATATAGATATCTAGATTTATTTATGTCTAGATATATCTATAGATCTATCTACATAATGTCTTTACTTTGTGTTTGATGTTTGGTCATTTCAGTCACGTCTGACTCTTTGTGACCCCATTTGAGGTTTTCTTGGCAAATAATGTAGTGGTTCTCCTTTCAGCTCACTTTACAGGTGTGAAATTGAGGCAGGACAGGTTAAGTGATTTGCCCACACAGTGTCTGAGACCAGACTTGAACTCTTGAAGAGGAGTCTTCGTGACTCCAGGCCCAGCATTCTTTCCACTGTGTGACTTTATTTCATATTTATTCTCTATCATATGGATATTTATTCTCTACTGATGTTTAAGCATGCTATGCTATTATAACTGTTAGTCACCACTTAAGTAACAATTACCATCTCATATCTTTAATTACTACACAGGGGAAGATAATCTATTGATATTCTAGGATGAATTCAGGGGCAGACATGGCCAGACTGAGGGTGAGTACCTCTTACTGTCAGGACTTCACTTTCTTCTGTAACTATTAAGAAGTACCAAAACTTACTAGCCATGTGACCTTGGGCAAGTCACTTAACCCCAATTGCCCTGCCCTTCCCCTCCAAAAAGAAAAAAATAAAAGTACCAGAGACTGGCATCTGTTCTGCCTCTCCCTCCTTACTGTTCACCACTTTCTCATAGATTAATAATCAACCCAAATTATTTTTTTGCTATTTTGAAGTGCATACAATTTATTACTAACTCTACTCAGAAGTCATGTTTCTGAGTCCTAGGCTATCTAGTCTAGACTTTCTTTCCCTGGTCAATATTCCCTACTCTTCCATAGCCATCCATGTTAGCCCCATCTGTCTGGCATATAGTGCCTAAACTACACTTCTCTGCCTTTTCATTGTGCTATTTTGAAGCTTTATTTTATAGATAACTAATTGATCTTCATTATTAGATCTGTGGGTTTTTTTTTTTTCCTTTCTGGAAAACGCTTTACTTGAATTTACATATAGGTGTTAGTATATATACTTACACATGCATACTATCTCTCTCTCTCTTTCTCTCTCTCTCTCTCTATGCTCTGAAGAGGAAGAGTATAAGTAATCAAAGACTTACATTGCAGAATAGGGGAGCAACATACACAGAAATTTGGAGACATGTGCATGACATGTTCAAGTAAAGAAAATAGGTCATTTTAACCTGAGTAAAATGTAGATGTAAGATTTAAGGATCCTTCATCCTATGAATGTGTTTTTGTGAGAATATGACAGCCTCACAAGGTACTACAGATGCAGCTACTTCTGATTGTATGAGTATGGCATACAGTCATCATTGAGCAAATCCTTTAGGTTTCTTTTTACCTAGGACCTCAGGCATCTCAGAGTGTACTCTAAATTCAAGAATTGAATTCAGAGTTAGAGTATATGAATTTCAAACACATCTCTGCTAGTTACTAGCTTTGTAAACTTAGGAAATTTACATAATCTCTCTTGATCTCAGATTCGTCTGTAAAATGAATGAAATGCATTAAAAATCAAGTATTCTTAATCTGGGGTCCTTGTATTTCTATATCTGTATCCACATAACTATTGATACATAGATATTGATACAATACCCTTTGACATTTAATATGTGTTATTTAAATTTTCTCTCTCACTTTGAGTTTAAAAATCAAGAAAATTATATGCCAAACCCTAATTTATATAATTTTCTTGATTTCTAAAGTGAAAATGCTCAGCATCAAAATTTAACTATCAACTCTCCTATAGCCCATTCATGCTGGCTTGAAAATACCCTTTCATCTATCTCTTGTTCTCCTAGCTTTTGAGACAAACAACTTTAAAACTGCAGTACAAAAAAAAAAGGTCTACTGGTACTAAACACGAATCCAGACATTTTGGTTCTGCCTTTTCTTATTTGCTGGCAGTAGATAGTCACACAGAAGAAGAAAAGCTAAAATAGTCCTTTGGGCTTTGCGTGATGCTCTCTTGTGTCATAGTTTGGGTATTTTGACAACATTTTGACACAGGGAATTCATGCCTCAAATTTGGAGAGTCAATGAAGGAAAACTCTGTAGACGGTCTTGAATGCCACAGAAAGGAGTTTCAATTTTTCTGTGTAGGCAATGGTAAAATTAATATATTTTTTTTCTTTTAGTAGAATTGATTAAAAGAGGAAAGACTAAAGTAGTGGAAATATTTGAAAGGCTGATGTGAGGTGTAATTAGGTCTTGAACTAAGGTCAAGATAATAGTAGCAGGAAAAAAGAGATGCATGTGTTAGATATTACAAAGGAAAAGTTGAATCCATTTAGTAGTTGATAAAATTTGTGATTTGAGGAGAATTAAAGGATTCCACTTAGCCTAAAAATATCACACCAAAAATAGGCTTTCTACTTATGGAAAGAGTTAATGTGCATATAAGAAGAGACAGCTGAAAACAGTGATGAAACTGACCAAAAATATAGTTACATATATGTGTGTGTATGTGTATGTGTATTATATATGTAATAATGTTAATTTTTTTAACTTCCCAAAGATTCATTTTGAAGCTTCTCAAGGAAGGAAAGTTTCAAAAATTGCTATCGTTACATTTTAGTGCAATTTCAAATTACTAATCTTCTATTTTCTGTGCTCCAGTTAAACTAGCCTACTGCCTTTTCCCTATTACCTGTTAATGACATTCATCTCTCACCTCTGTACTCTTTACATAACCTGCTCTCATGATCTATAATATATTCCCTTTTCACCTCTACCTTAAGAAATCCCAAGCTCCAAGAAGCTTTAGAGTCTCAGCTTTAGAGACTCCTACCTGAGATTTTTCTGGATTTTTGAGTTAGCACTCTTTCCCTCTTGAAATTGTGTGGTACTTCTTTGTATATTATTAGAATGTACGATATATTCTCCTCTTCTAGAATGCAAACTGCTTATGGGCAAGGACTGTATAATTTTGCTCGTCTCCCAGCATTCAATACAGTTTCTTGCCCCATGTGACAGTACTTCATGCATACATTCTAAAGTTACTTACTAGTGGTTTTCAATGTGTGAAGAACCATACAAGACCCCGGGAGAGGTACAAATAAATGTCTGTCTTCTCTTTCATGTGTTTATTTTCTTACCACTTCAGTCAGATTCCAAATTCCTTGTGAGTGGACAATATAACATCCACACGTTCTCTCATGTCCCTTATCCATTATAGATTCTTAATTAATGTTTATTCAGTGATGGAGAAGTTATACATATGGCAGTTAGAGCTACTCTTGAGTTTGAAGTCTCAAATCTGCCACGGGCAATAGCTTTTAAAACATTAGACCACTACGACTACCAAAATGCTTGCTAATTGAGCTACTCAGGTTTGTCAGCAGCAATCCTCACCTCCCTTTCTTTACAACCTCATGCCTTTTCCATATGTATTGAGAGTGTGGCTAGTTGTTGAGCACTTTTCCAGGCAAAGGGAAGATAGATTCCAAAAGAATGGAAAGCATTGGCTCTATTTTCTATATTTTGCATCCTAATTCAGAAGCAAGAGCTCACATATCACAGTTTACAAACCTGGGAAGCAACAAATGGAAACTTTGATTATTGCTATTTTAGCATGAAAGACAACACAATGACCACCTTTGCTAAGGAAAATGACAAGCAACTAGAAACAGTTGTTATTGTGGGTTTTAAATTTTTTTTGTCTTTATTAATTTGTTTGTTTACTTTTAGTTTACAGGATTCAGTTCCACAATCTCTTGAGTTTCAAGTTTTCTCCTCCTCCCATATATCTCCCCTGTCATGGCTGCATGCAATCAAGTATAGGATCTGCAAATACTTTCACATTTGACATTAGTCAGATTATAAAGAAGGATTGTAATGGATGGAATGAACAATGGGAAAGAGGAAACAAAATCAAATAAGAAAAAAGAAAAAGAACAGGTAGTTTGCTTCAATCTGCATTCAAACTCTGTTCTTTCTAGTTTTTTCTCTAAAAGTAGAAATCTCTCTCCATCATGAGTCTTTTGGAATTGTCATATAACCTTGTGTTGCTGAAAAGAGTCTAGTCTATCAAAGTTGGTCATCACACATACGTTGTGTCTGTAGTTGTGTACAAATTTTTCCTGGTTCAGCTCTTCTCACTTAGCATCAGTTTGTATAAGCCTCTCCAGGTAAATATGAAGTCCATCTGCTCCTCATTTCTTATAGCACAATAGTACTCAATTACATTCATATACCACAATTTATTTAGCCATTCCTCAATTGATGGGCATCCCCTTAATTTCCAATTCTTTGCCACCACAAAAAGAGCTACTATCAATATTTTTGTACATAAGGATTTTCCTCCCACTTCTATGATCTCTTTGGGATACAATTCTAGAAGTGGTATTGCTGGGTCAAAGAGTATGCAATTATTTATAGTCATTCAGGAACAGTTCCAGATTGCTCTCCAGGATGGTTGAATCAGTTCACAACTCTACCAACAATGCATTAGTGCTCCAATTTTTCCACATCCTTGCCAGAATTTGTCATTTCCCTGTTTTGTCAGCTTAGCCAATCTGACTGGTGAGATGTGATACCTCAGAGTTGTTTTGATTTGCATTTCTTCAATCAATAGTGATTTAGAGCATTTTTTCATATGCTTATAGATATCTTTAATTTCTTCCTCTGAAAACTGACTGTTCATATCCTTTGACCGTTATCAATTGTGGAACGGCTTGTGTGGTTCGAAATACAAACTTCATCAAATTGTTGATTACAGCATAAACAGCACTTCCCTAAATGAATTTTTCTTGGTATCAACCTTGGAACTACATAGAAAAATTTACCTGGGGTGGGTGGGTGGGGTGGTAAGGGCAGCTAAGAAAAATCTCCTTAGGTCTGATTCTTACTTCCTTTTACTGACTTTCAGTGGTAAATTGGATCTCATGGGTCAACCAACCTAATCTATAATGGAAAAAGAATCCAATTGAAAGCATAATTGATAAGTTGCCCCCCTCAAGTGAAGTGCTAATCCACTATTTCCACATGCAGCTTATTCCAATTTTAGACAAGTCCAATTTTAGGAAAAAAATTTTCAGGGCAGAGCCAAGATGGCGGTGTAGCAGCAGCAACATATCGCAGCTCTCACATAGCCACCCCAAAATACTCATAAAATAGGACTCTAAACCAATCCTAGAACTCCAAAACGCACACAAAGATTCTTCCCACTACAGTCAGCTTGGCTACGAGGAACCATATAAGCACTGCGAACCAAAACCAGCCTGGCCTGAAGTCGCGGCTGTGCCCCGGGGGTGGCTGGACGGGAGGAGCAGAGGAGTCTCTCAGGTGAGTGGAGTAGCGGCAGCTGCGAGCAGCGTTCAGAACTAGGTCACTGGGGATTGCGAAAGGGGGAGAAAAGCAGTCTGGCCAAAAGGCCTCCAGAGCAGAAAAGCAAAGAGCAGAGATTTTGCACCCACTTCCACGTTGTAGCAGGGGGACTAAGCGATTGTTCTGAGGTCAGTGCTCTCACGTTGAGCGGCCTGGATCCAGATCGCGGTCTTGGGCCTCGGTCCTGGAATCTTCAATATCCAGTCAGCCGGAAGTAAGTAGGAAGAGTCCCAGCATCTTCCTGAGAGCTATGGCAGCTGGGAGGACCCCAGCGATTTGGGACAGAGCTTTCCCTTCTGGAAGCAGAGCCCCACAGAGATTTAAAAAAAAAATCACGGTCTGAACAACCATGAGAAAGAATAAGCATAAGAAGCAAAGTACGAACAGCTCCCAAACCCTAGATTCCTTCTTTGGGGAAAAGAAAGATCATGGGAGAGAGAGGGAGGAGGAGAGCACAGCCAGAGAACCCCCACCAGGGGCCTCCAATAAATGTGAAGAATGCCTTAAAGCTAGAGATGAGCTGAAGAAGGATTTTCAAAACCAAATAAGGGAAGTGGAAGAAAAATTGGGAAGAGAAATAAGAA
>JAQQSV010009243.1:0-13570 GCA_028646515.1 Pseudochirops corinnae | reverse complement strand
CTGAACTAGGTAAATGATATGTTTGATTAAAGTAAGCTTGTTAACCCATTTTGAGTTGCTTTCCTTTAGAAAAGCAGATCTAAGAACCTGTGCTAGTAGCCGCCCTAGGTATGCTAGGGTGCTTCTTGTTACAGTTTCTCTCTCTCCAAGGTACTTATAAAATACCTTTCTGTATTTGTACATTTATGTTTATATGTGTATATATACACAGCTATATAATAATATTTATATGGTGTAGATATCTATCTATCTATGTATCTATCTATCTATCTATCTATCTATCTATCTATCTATACATGGCATGGGAATTAGACTGGTGATTTTATTGATTTTGGAAAATCAGAAATGAGGAAAACTCCCTTATCATAAAACTCCCCTATTAGTAAACTTTAAAATTATTTTACTAGCTAAAATTACTACATTCAACAATTACATGATAATTTTCAGCTTACAATGGTGTATTTCAATTATTATTTACATATGTCAGCTAAGGAAATTGAGGCCTAAGGACATGAGGTGATTTGTGTAAGTTCATATAGTCAATATGCATAGATTTTTTGCAAACTTGTAAGTGCCTATAGTATTTTCTCAGAGTGAAAGAATGTTGGCAATTGGACTTGTACTCCATTTTTCCTGACTTTGAGGTCAGCTCTTTATTTACACTTTTATGCATATATATCAATACAATACAATAGCATTTTTTTTGAAAAAAGTAATCATTCATTTTAAACATGTTTGGTGTTCATTTCAAAACTAATATATATAATATGTGAATATCATGTTAAGGTATCTTTACACTTCAGCACAAAATTGTGCAGGGTTAAAATTGGTGTTATTAAATTTCTATCTACTTTTCCTCCAGAATTGCACTATTTGACTCTTTAAAATGACAACATTTTATTAACCATTCTAGTCACTGTTCACTTCTCACATGATTCACTTATATTCAGTAATTCATCTCTCCTGTGTCTCTCAGACCAATTTGGTATGCATATCTGTAAGATACTTGACATTCAGCAAGTGCCTTGTTCAGTCCCTGGTCAGAGCGTGGAAAGCTAAAATAAATAAATAAGTAAATAACTATAAAAGCATGTGGCACTAGCATGAATACAAAAAGAACTTCATTCATGACTAAAATTCTTGCTTATTGCAAAATCAGGTACAGGTTTATCATATAAAATAGTTAAAACAAGGAGAGGCAATTAAAACAACAAATGATGGTTTAAAACTATATAAACTTGATTATCATTTAACCTGACCAAATGAACTTTCCTGGGAGGGAAAATGCACTTCTGGGAATATTTATATTATAAACAGAAGACCATCCTCACAGAAAGAAACATTTTACTCTCCTTATATTTTCCTACTCAAGTGTATGGAGAAGGGGGAGACAATGTGAACTGTAAAATTCCAATGGACATCTGGGAAAAGAATGACCCATGAGACAGATCCTAGATAGAGATGAGGGGACACTCTTTTCTTAATCTCT
The DNA here is from genome assembly GCA_028646515.1 of Pseudochirops corinnae. Taxonomy (NCBI): domain Eukaryota; kingdom Metazoa; phylum Chordata; class Mammalia; order Diprotodontia; family Pseudocheiridae; genus Pseudochirops; species Pseudochirops corinnae. The sequence continues at coordinate 12,081 of JAQQSV010009243.1, read as the reverse complement.
ATACATTTTCTTTTTCTTTTTTTCCCAGTAAATTTCATCATGGTCAAAACTGGAAGGAGAAGTTGTAAAAGAAGTTCATTTAGGAATATGAAGAGAGGGAGATCTCTTTCAAAAGAAATTATCCTCATAGAAATAAGAGAACTCCGTGGCTCATCCCATAACCACCTCAAATACCTAAAAAAAATGACTCTAAACAAATTTTAGAGCTCCAGAACTCATAAAATGACAGAGAAAGAAGGCTCCTGCTGAAAGCAGCCTGGCAGAGAGACGGAAATGGCTTATCACAGGTCACTAGGAACAGAGCCCAGCCCCATGTGGTTTTAGCCTCAGGCTGTCCAGGAAAAGCCCTGGCTGGAGCTTTCACGAGAGTGGATCACCAGCAGCTGTGGTGGTTTCCAAAATTACCAACCCATAAAAGCCAAGGACAAAGGGAAAAGGTAAGTGAAACTCAGCTAAATTTGGGGGAAAGCAATGCCTCTGACTGTCTGCCCCCAGGCAAGAAAGTGGCAGAAGTGGTGGCCCTGGAGCTGCCTCCACAATGCTGCTTAAGAGCTCCCAGCCTGCAGATTGCAGGGTGGCCAAGCCATCATTCAGAGGCTAAGATCTCTTGCTTTCAACTACCTGGATCAGGATCACGGTCTTGGGTGAGGGTGCTAAGATGAGTTTTCAGTGAGCCAAAGCTGGGGGGGGGGGGTGCTGTAGAGACAGCGGCCTCCTAATACCTCCAACAGATGTGAAAACCCAAGCAGTTTGGGACAAAGCTCTCCCCCTGAAAGCAGAGTTCTCTGGAGCCCAAAAGTCAAGTAACTGACTGGCAACATGAGCAGGCAAAGGAAGCAAAGAAAGCTCAGCAATTGAACTTTAGATAACTTTTCTGGGGTCAAAAAGGATCGAAGCATGGAACAGGAGGAACACAACACAGTCAGAACTCCCACACCAAAAAATTCCAAGAAAAATATAGACTGCTTACAATCCATAGACAAACTTAAGAAGGATTTTGAAAACCAAACAAAAGAAGTGGGGGCAAAATTGGGGAGAGAAATGAGAATGATGCAAGAAAATCATGATAAGACAGTCAACAACCTGACCAAAGAAAATAACACCGTAAAAAGTAGACTAAGTCAAATGGCAAAAGAAGCCCAAAAAGTCAATGAGGAGGAAAATGCCTTACAAAGCCAAATTTGCAAGATGGAAAAATAATCTCAAAAGCTTTCTGAAGAGAATAATTCCTTCAGAATTAAAGTGGAGCATATGGAAGCAAATGACTGTATGAGAAATCAAGATACTATTTAAGAGATCCAAACAAATGAAAAAATAGAAGGCAACGTGAAATATCTCATTGAAAAAACCACTGACCTGGAAAATAGATTCAGGAGAGACAATCTAAAAATTATCGAAACTACCTGAAAGGCATGATCAGAAAAAGAACCTAGAAATCATCCTTCAAGAAATCCTCAAGGAAAATTGCCCTGATATTTTAGAACCATAGGGCAAAATAGAACTTGAAAAATTCATCAATCATCTCCTGAAAAAGATCCCAAAAAGAAAACTCCTAGGAATGTTATAGCCAGGTTCCGGAGTTCCCAGATCAAGGAGAAAATATTGCAAACTGCTAAGAAGAAACAATTTGAATATGGTGAAAACACAATCAGAATAACACAGAATCTAGCAGCTTCTACATTAAGGGATCAAAAGACCTGGAATATGATATTCTGCAGATAAAGGGAGCTAGGATTAAAACCCAGAATAACCTACCCAGACAAAAATGAGTATAATGTTTCAGGGGAAAATATGGTCATTCAATGAGATAGAGGACTTTAAAGCATTATTGATGAAAAAATAAAAAAAGGAACTGAATAGAATATTTGACACTCATATACAGGAAGCATGAGAAGGTCAACATGGAAATGAAATCATAAGGAACTTATAAAAGTTGAACTATTTATATGCAAATATGGAAAATGATAATTTTAAATTATGAAACTTTTCTCAGTATGATGATAGGTGAAGGGCATATAAATGTATATATATATATATATTTATATATACATATATATGTATGCATGTATACATACATATGTGTCTATAGAGGAGGGTGTATATATATGCATATGAATGCATATCAGAGTGTATGTATATATGTGTACACAGAGTACACAGGATCAATTGAATTGGAAGGTATGATATTTTAAAAAGGTGAAGTGGATACGTGGGAGAGGAAGAGAACGAGAGAAGACAGGGAGGGACAGAATGGGGTTAATCATCTCATGTATAAGAGGCAAGGGATAACTGTTACAAAGGAGGGGAAGAACAGGAAGGCAAAGGGAATGTTTCAACCCTACTGTCATTGAATTTGGCTTGGGAAAGAATGACATATACTCTAAATTGGGTATCTTACCCTACAGGAGACTAGGGGGATGGGAATGAGTGGGGGGATGATGGAAGGGAGAGCAAGTTGGGAAGAAGGGTTGTTAGAAGCACTCATTTCTGTAAAAAGACACGGGCAAAGTAGAGAATAGAACAAGAAGGTGAGCATAGGAAGGAAGTAAATACAGGCAGTCTTTCACAATACATCCATTGTGGAGATATTCTTTGTAACTACACATGTACAGCCTGTATTGAATTGCTTGTCTTTCCAGTGGGGTGGGTTATGAGGGAGGAAGAGAAAGAATCTAGGATTTAAAGTTCTATAATCAAATGTTTAAAATTATATATATATATATATAAATATAATTATTATCATTATTATTAATTAAATAGATCTTGGAATTAAAATATAGAGGCACTGGGGTAGGGGGATCCATCTTGTCCTTCTGGAAAGTCAGAGCCTTGATGGGGGAGTTCATAGGCGAGAACAGATTAGAGGAGGGGGTATACAGTAGGACCCTTTTTGGGGGTGGTGGGTAGGGGAAAGGAGAGGAGAAAATTTGTAACTCAAAATCTTGTGAAAATAAATGATGTGAACTAAAAACAAACAAAAGTTAATTATAAAAAAAAGAAAATTGTCCTGATATTTTAGAACCTGGGGCAAAATAGAAGTTGAAAGAATTCAACAATCACCTCTTGAAAAAGATCCCAGAAACAAAACTCCTTGGAATATTATAACCAGGTTCCAGAGTTCCCAGATCAAGGAGAAAATATTACAAGCAGCCAAGAAGAAACAATTTGCATATTGTTGAAACCCAATCAGGATAAAACAAGATCTAACAGCTTCTACATTAAGGTATCAATTGTCTTGGATGATATTCCTGAGGTCAAAGAAGCTAAAATTAAAACCAAGAATCACCTACCCAGAAAAACTGAGTATAATGTTTTGGGGGAAATATGGTCATCCAATGAAATAGAGGATTTTCAAGCACTCTTGATGAAAAAACCTGAGTTGAATACAAAATTTGACATTCAAGTACAAGAAGCAAAAGAAGCATGAGAAGGTAAACAGGGAAAAGAAATCATAAGGAACTTATCAAAGTTGAACTATTTATATGTCTACATGGAAAAATGATGATTGTAACTTAGGAAACTTTTCTCAGTGTTAGAATAGTTGAACGGAGCATATATATATATATATATATATATATATATATATATATATATATACATACATACATACATACATACATATATATACATATATACATACATATATACATAAACATATACTCATATACATGTATGTATATGTACACATATATGTCTATATGAGAGGGTATATGTGTGTGACTACATATATGAGTGTGTACATGTATGTGTACAGGTATACAGACAGAGGGCACAGGATCAATTGAATTGGGATGGATATTTTAAAAATAAAATTAAGAGGTGAGAGAAGAATATAATGAAAGGAGATTGGGAGAGACAAAATAGGACAAATTATGTCATATAAAAGAAGCAAGGAAAAACTGTTACAATGGAGGGAAAGAACAATGAGGCAAAAGGGAATTTGCCAACCTTACTATCATTGAATTTGGCTTAAGGAGGGAATAACATACACACTAAATTGAGAATCTTAATGTACAGGAAAGTAGGGAGGAAGGGAATAAAAGGGAGAATGACAGAAGGGAGGGTAGATTGGAGCAGAAGGGTATTTTGAAGCAGACACTTTTGAAAAGGGACAGGGTCAGAGTGGAAAATAGAATAAGTGGGGGGTGAGATAAGATGGAGGGAAATACTGTGAGTCTTCTACACCATATCCACAATGGAATTGTTTTGTGTAACTACTCATGTACAACCTATATTGAATTGCTTATCTTCCCAGTAAGGATGGGTGACAAGGGAAGAAGGGAAAGAATTTGGAATTTTAAGTTTTAAAATCAAATGGTTTTTTACAATTATTATACTATGATCACATGCAACAGGGAAAGAATATATACAGGCACTGGGGTATGGAGATCCATCTTGCCTTACCAGAAAGTTGGAGGGGGTGGATATAGTTGAAAGCAGTTTAGGGGAGGTTTTATTCAGTGTGATTGTTTTTTTGGGGTAGTGGGTAGGGAAAAGATGGGGAGAAAATTTGTAACCCAAAATCTTTGGAAATGAATGCTTTAAACTAAAAATAAATAGAAAATTTAGTTAAAAAAATAAAAAAGTCAACCTGCTTATTTATTCCTTATTTAGCATGTAGGCCCTGCCCTAAATTTTATTAGGGTAGATTAACTTTACTGTGACCATTCTTTTGATTGATTGTTGATAAAGTAAATATTTAGTCATGATTATATTTAACTAGGAGATTTATCAAAATATAGAAAAATATAAATTCATCTTTATATATTTCTTGCTTTTATTATTTCTCAATTATTTTAAGAGAGCTATAATTCTTTATTCCTTTTAATTTATTGAAGACATGATGATCCCTGCTCCTATCTTAAAGATGCAGAAGACATGTTTTCTTTCTCAACTAAAATGGTGAAGGAAAGTGATGAGAGTTTTCATCCCCTTTCCAAGTCAGTATATATCAAGGACATAACAGATCATTACTCAGATTTGAGAGACAGAAACAGGATATCTCTAAACAGTTATTGACAATAAATCTTTATCTGCCCTTATTATTCAAGCCTATGAAACACTCAGCCATTTGATTTTCAAAGGCAGAGGAAAAGCATTGTTTATGTGGAGTTAAAAGCAAAAAATGCATAGTCTTTGTTGGGTTGACCTTGAAAGGGCCAAAAATCTTCATGCCACATCTTCAAATTTTTCCAAATTATCACAACAGGCTTCGAAAAAAGGGGGGGTGGGGAACAGAATTTAAATTTTAATATATTTGTTCTTAGAATTATAAGAGCATAGTTATAGAGCTGAAAAGGAACTTGGTCACCTACAGTCCAAGTCTCTCATTTGACAGAAGAAGAAACTAAGGATAAGAAAGGTTCAGTGGTTAGCCCAGGTCTATGCATTAATTATCTGAGGCCAGAGTTGAAGTCAGATTTTTCTGACTTCAAACCCAGGGCTGTATAGTGTACAACTTAGATGCTTAAAAGTACAGATCTAGATAGGGAGAAACCTCAGAAGCTATTTGATAACAATCAATAATTTGATAAGGAAGGAATACAAGGGCAGGAAAGATAAAATAATTTTTCCAGAGTTATTTGTAAGAATCTCCTCTGTTTTGCTGACAATTTGAAAACATCAAGAAGCTCTTCAAAATACTAACTTTTTTTTAGCTTAAAAAATACAGTTGTATGAAAAGGTATGTGATTAATATTTATATCTGTATCTCTGTAATCATCATATTATGAAAAGATTTTCTTTTTATTTGCTGGCCTACTTAATATGAATATTGCTATATCTCCCAGAGTTTCATAATATAAAATAGTCTTTTTCTCTAGGGTGAGTAATTAAAAATTAAGCAATTGCAGCCAGGATATTTTTCTTTTTTAAAAAAATTTCACACTGCCATTTTTAAAAGAAATAATGTTCCTTGGTCTCGAATCTCAAAGAATGCTACAATCCATTATTATTAGTAATAGTGGTATTAATAGTGACATTTAATTTATTTTCTAGAATTTTAGCCATTTCTACCTCACTTAGAGAATGACTAAAAACAAGCAGTGAGGTGAGATTATTTCTCCTGAGAAGATAGAAACTCTGGTGCTTACAGTTTTTTATTGCCCCAGTTCTGTATAGTAATAACTTTTGCAGCAGTGACTATTGATTACCTAATTGTTATACTTTTAAATTAAATTCTGTATTCAAATACCTCAAGTGGAAGTTATTATTATCTTTTTTTTCAAGGTAATCGTTTTTCTTGTGTTTATGGTCAAAATGCTGTGTCTAATGTTTTAATTCTATAGTCTAAATGGGATGCTAAAACACAAATTCAGTGCCTTCTTCTGAATGTGTGGATACCTACAGTATTGGTCAGAGAAAAGAAAAGAAAAAGAAAGAAACATACACAGGCCGTCATTCCTTTACCAACTGGTACTCTGCACAAAAGAAAGTAAATTTTCATCTTTGAAACTTTTTTTGTTGCTGCTAAGAAACATGTTAGGGACCATAGCAAATCACTGTAGCTTTCCTTGTTTGGCCAACAGCAAGTCCTAGGCCAAGCCCCATTTGGTCAAGGTTTCAGCACTAATTGGATTAGAGTGAATGTAAATGGAAATTGTTTCTGTTTTGTCCAGAAACCCTGAGATCTTCACTTCCAGGAGTGATGTTTTTTTTTTTTTTCACTAGGTAAAGCAGCCATTCTCTGCCTCATTTCTTACCTAACCTTAATCATGGAATGGGCCTTGCCACAGTCAAACTGAGACCTTTCAAAGACCTTTACTTAAAAAGGCCAAGGTTTTCTACTTTATCCAAGGCCATTTCAAGTAGTCCTGGTTTAGATCTTGCCACTGGACCCAGATGACTCTGGAGGAGAAAGTGATGCTGGTGCCTTTGCACAGCTTTCCCTCATTTTAATACAATTCACCTTCTTGAAGTCATGGTCCTCTTCAACTATTGCTCCCCTAAGACCTTGCTTTGTTGTACCTTCAACTTGGCTTTTTCTCTCCACCAAGGTATATCTTCTTTTCTTTTATTGACAATCATTGTATGCTTAACAAAGTCTTATGTTTTCACAATTCTGTCCAAGATAATTGTATTGATTTTTAGAGTTTGATAGAAATTTGGCAAAGTAACATTGAGAATCATTTATAATACCTTTTGATGACAACATGCCCTAAATGTTTAACAGCCTGAGAAAGGAGTCCAGATTACAAAACCAGAGAAATTGAAATGTCAAGTTAATTTCCTGGATTTATCAGCTTTCCCCATATTCATTTCAATCATTTATCCTGTTGGTATTTTGAGTTCTATTAATTAGTACTTGAACATTGAACATCTGGAACCCAAATTTCCTCTTATTTGTTATCCTTCATTTGTTTTCAATGCAGCAAAAAAAAAAATCTGCAAAACATTATTCCCTACACCAACACCAATAGGAGATATGATCACCATCATCATCATCATAATAATAACAACATCTATGATAATATTGGATTACACTTATTTAATGCTGAAAAGTTTGAAAAAGTCTTCACCAAATAAAAAAATCCCCATATATTTATTTTCACTGCTTTTTATATACAATATTGCAGGACAATTCTTTGATGACATTCTTAACAGATGTTTAGAAGTGACCTAATCGTCTTGTAGTCTGACCTATCCATCTGACTATACCATAAGAAAGGGTTTAATGGAGGTTTTTTTTTTATGATTTTCATTTTGAAAATCACAGCACTCGAATAAGGAAGTTGAAATTTCAAATTTTTATTCTAACAAGCAAAAGATCCTTATCGAGTGCTTACCATGTGGAGATCGCTGCAGAGGGTACAAAGATTTAATTGTGCCTGAACTAATACAAATACACAAATACATATTTATACCCACACATACAGACATACATGTATGTATATGTGTTTGCATACATGTAGATATATAAGTATGTGTGTTTGTATTGTAAATAACATTTTTTAAATGCACAAAAATAAAGTAACAATATAGGACAATTCAATTGAGGTAGTCAGGGAGTGGTATATGAATAGTTGTATAATGATTGGTATAAACAATAGGTGTGATAGCTTTCTAAGAAAATGTGAACAGTATCTAAAAAAATTTAGTAATATTTCAAATTTTGTTTTTTCTTTATTAGTAAGTATTTAAAAAAAACTCAAATCACTCAAAACTAAAATTTTCATCGTATTAAAACAAATCTTTATAGTGGAAATTCACATAGGACTCAAATCCATTATTAGACAAATATAGTATGAGTGTTTGTGTGTGTGTGTGTGTGTGTGTGTGTTTGTGTGTTTGGCGAGAGAGAAAGAGAAAGACACAGAGAGAGAGAGACAGAGAGACAGTGAGGAAGAGTTGAGAGAGTTTCTGGCAAGAAACACAGAGTTTAGAGTTAGAAAGGAACTCAAGATATTATTTGATCCAGAAAATGAGGGAAAACATTTAAAAAAAATGCAAGTCAAGATTCTGTTTTTGACTTTTTATGAGTTTTGCAGAAGAAGGTGGAGTTCAAAAAATTCAGGGACATTAAATGAATATGGGAAGAAATAATTTGAAGATGATTTTGAGATATTTGAACTTGTGATGTCTAACTGTTTAATAGAATGGAAAAAGACATTTGTCACAATTTAAGGTGAGATGAAGGTTAATAACAAGAACTGAAGGGAAAAGGCTTAATTTGAAATAAAACTTATTCCTAAGTATGCAAAGAATTGAAAACCAAGGAACTAAAGAACAGGCAGGAGTACAACCTGGAGAGAAATGAATTTCTTAGGAGGTCCCTGGACCAGAGTTATCATGCTTTATAACACCTGAACCAGAATTCCAGGGTCTTTTGGTATGACATTGTCTCTCCATGACTCTGAAAGATGGATTGGGAAGTTAAGGACACACTGCTCATGGCAGTACTTGATGAAAGAATAATAATAGGAACAGATGGTCACATTTTATTTTAGAGACTTTCTTTCATCCTTCCTCCTCAGAGAGGTGAGGGAGCAGCTATTCTTTGCTAATGAACAGGCTAATCCAATTTTAGAAGCTCCATTGGGGAACTGAGAATTTTGTTCACTCTGAACCTGGATGGTTGAGATGGAATTTCAATGGAGGCTTATACAGCATGTTAAATTAAAATGTGGCAATGTAGTTGTCAAATTCCATTTATAACTTTAAAAAATGCACATATCTATGCTTTAGGTCTATGTTTACATGTCTACAAGTTTATTTTTTAACTTCTTGAAGTTGAATGAAAGTTCAGATATACATGAGTGATCTTGTTTGTTTAGATTAAAATGCCATATACACAACTTATATTTCTGAGGTTAAGTTACACAAAAGTTTATTTACTCAGGTTTACAAAGTGGAATATTACCTTAGGGAAAATTGGGCAGAGAACAGATTTTATACAACCAGAAAACTATCACAGAAGATGATAAAATCAAGACACTTCTTGTAATGACTCAAGTATTACTGGTGCTGGTATTAAAAATGTACAGAAATGAGATACTATATATTCTAGTGTGCATTATCCTCTTTCACACCTTTCTCACATATCTAACCTACATTTCACATCAAATAATGTAAGTCAATTTCCCCTTATTACTTTGTCAGTGGAGATGGAGAATACCTGAATGTCATCTTTCTTTTCTATAAAATAATTGTACCAAATGTTTGGAAGTGAGCTTAAATCCTGTGCTACCTTCCTTAAGAATACTTGGAAAGAGCATGCCATTGATTAAAGTCCAACAAGAAAATTTAGATGAGCACAATATCTGAATTAGCCTAGGCACTACTTAGGCTTCCAGCCCAGGTCTTTGATGAAACCTTCTCATGCAGTGGCTGAAAGAATATATATTTTGTATAGGCTGCATTATTGCCATTGGCTATACTGTATAGAGAGCATCTCAGTTAGGAATGCCCTGTTGTATCATAGTTCTCTCTATATTTGTTCAAATGGACTACTCATAACCCAATGCTTTAGATACTTTGGATTATGTTGTAAAGACTGATATGCTACATGGGTGTTTGTATCAAAATTAGAAGAAAAACAACACTTTCTTAAGTATCATTTTACACTTTTACCTCCTGAAGCCATGAATACATAGGACAAACTATTTAGCCAATGTATTGTTGTAATGTTTCATATCTTAGACTTTGAGATTTGAAAATTTATTTTTTCTTTGAAACGTTTAGAGCAATCTCAATGGAATTTTATTTTATGTTATTTTATTATTTTATTTTATTTTACTTTTATTTCACTTACCTAACCCATTTGGAGTCATACCATTGGCACATAATAGTGTTAAAATAGATTTGTACTTAAATTAAGAATTAAAAACCTTTTTAGACAATTTAAATTTTCTAAAAATAGAGCTTCTTACTCTGAAATTAAAAGTTGAATCTAATGAGGAAGATATAAATGTAATAAGAGGCAAAAATTAAGGGAACCAGGTAGGTCAAGAAAAGTGATAGTGATGAAATGAAGAAATAGTACATACCTCACAGTGTTTGGGGGAGAATAAGATAAAAAGTACTAGTAATTATAAAGTATTTTGTTAGCCTAAATCATATACAAATGCTAGCAAATATTATTACATTATTGTTAAATAGTAACTGTAATAATTATAATTGCCAGAGAAATAGCCAAATAGTTTATTATTTAGATATTATATAATTATTGAGGCATAAAATTAAAGAGGACCTATAGAGGTCACCAAGTAAGATTTCTTACCATTTAGAAGTGTATAAAAAATTTCAGTTAGATTGGTATTTATGCTGGTGTTAAAGATGTCCAGGAAGGAGATTATATAGCTCACATCAATAACCTGTTCTAGTGTATATTATACTCTTCCATATCTATCCCACTTTCACTCATATCTAACCTAAATTTTACCTCAAAAATTTAAGTCAATTTCCTCTTATTACTTTGTCAGTGGAGATGGAGAATGCCTGACTGTCATCTTTCTTTTCTATAAAATCATTGGATCAAAAGGTTAGAACTGATCTTAAATTCTGTACAATTCAGGACCAACTGAAGTAGATGAGAATGATGAAGTTTTCAATGACACAGATAGAGAGATACCCTTGTACCTCTGGTGGAGATGATTTATATGGTGGCTATAACAAATATGGGCATGTTAGGGGAATAAGAAAATGGGAGCTATCTATTACAGAGAAATAAATTAAAGGGAACTCTCTTGAATGGTCTCTTTAATTGAAGAAATGTTTTACAATTCAAGTTATTTTTCTCATGAGGTTTGGTCCCTTTATTGTAACCAATGAGGTCAGAATTCTGTTCCAAATAAATTATTTTGAAACAATCCAACACCACCATAAGTGACTACTTAAAGGTCATTTTTCGACCTGTAACAGTGGGACTGTAAAAAGGAGAGTCCAAGTAGGCAACTCCTGATGTTGAAAATTTTTTTTAAAAGCTGCCATGATTTTGACAGTATCCTGAATATGTGAGAAACTTTATTTTGTATCTTGTAGAAAAGCAGTTCCCATTCAATAACTACTACAATGAAGAGAGAAGAATTAACAAGTTTTCTATGTCTTGCCTTCTAAGATACCATAGATTTAAAGTTAAGAAGATACCTTGGAAATCATCTATTAAAATTCTGTAATTTTAAGAGATAAGAAGGCAGACTAAGCACTGGAAGGGATCTCAGGGGGGATCTATTCTAATTCCATCATTTTATAGATAAGGAAACAAAGAGACCTGTGGAGGTTAATTTATTTGTTCAGGGTAACACAATTAGCAAGTGTTAGAGGCAGGATGCCAACTCAGGTGTTTTGCCCCCAAATATATAGTTATTTAATTGCATCGCACCTTGATCTCAAAATAAAGGAAAAGAATGAGAAATAACTTGCATAACAGAGGTAACCATACAATTTCTGGAAGATGATGATTGAAAAAGCCAAGTTGTCCAAGATCTATTTCACTTCCTAAAGACTGGTTGTTATGGGAATCTAAAGATCTTCCCTGCCCCTAGGCCCTTTGCTAGAGCGGCTACGTGACTCTGAGGACCTTTGGATATTTGAAAGTATACTCTGTTCCCTAATAGGCTGAATGTGGTCACGTGGAGCCTGTGG
>JAQQSV010009242.1:0-13570 GCA_028646515.1 Pseudochirops corinnae | reverse complement strand
GCAAGGATATTTTAGAACCAGAAGGCAAAATAGAACTTGAAAGAATTCACCAATCACCTCCTGAAAAAGATCCCCAAAAGAAAACTCCTAGAAATATTATAGCCATGTTCTGGAGTCCCCAGATCAAGGAGAAAATATTACAAGCTGCCAAGAAGAAACAATTTGAATATTGTGGAAACACAATTAGGATAACCCAGGATCTAACAGCTACTACATTAAGGGATCGAAGGGCCTGGAATATGATATTCCAGAGATCAAAGGAGCTAGGATTAAAACCAAGAATCACCTACCCAGAAAAATTGAGTGTAATGTTCCAGGGGAAAATATGGTCATTCAGTGAGGTGGAGGACTTTCAAACATTCTTGCTTAAAAAACCAGAACTGAAAAGAAAGATCGACACTCTGATACAAGAAGCATGAGAAGGTAGACATGGAAAAGAAATCATAAGGAAATTATCAAAGTTGAACTCTTTACATGCCACATGGAAAAGTGATAATTGTAACTAATGAAACTTTTCTCAGTATGAGGATAAGTGAAGGGAATACAAATGTATATATACATATACATACACATATGTCTATATAGGAGGGTTTATATATGCATACAAACACATATCTGAGTATGTGTATATATGCGTACATAGAAGGCACAGGATCAAGTGAATTGGAAGGGATGCTAGTGTAAAAGGTGAAATTTTGAGGTGGGAGAGGATTAGAATGACAAGAGACATGGAGAGACAGAATGGGGTTAATCATCTCATAGAATAGGCAAAGGATAATTGTTACTATGGAGGGGAAGAACAGGAAGGCAAAAGGGAAAGTCTCAAACTTACTCTCATTGAACTTGCCTTAGGGAAGAAACAACATAAACTGGGTATCTTGCCACACAGGACAGTAGGGGGGATGGGGATTAGAGGTGTGATGATGGAGGGGAGGGCAGGGTGGGGGGGGAGGATAGATGGATGTACACACTTCTGTAAAGGGACAGGGTCAGGGTAGAGAATAGAACAAAGGGGAGTTTGGGATAGGAAGGAGGGACATGTAATCAGTCTCTCACAATATGCCCACTATGGAGATGTTCTGTGTAATTACATGTGTACAGCCTGTATTTAATTACTGGTCCTTCCAGTGGGGGTGGGTGACAAGGGAAGAAGGGAAATAATCAAGAATTTAAAGTTCTATAATCAAATGTTAAAAATATATATGTATGTATATACAAATATTATTATTATTAACTACATCCAACTGGGAATTAAGATACATAGGCACTGTGGTATGGAGATCCATCCTGCCCTACCAGAAAGTCACAAGATCAATGGGCAGGACATAGGAGAGACCAGATTGGGGGAGGGGTTTTACAGTAGTATGACTGTTTTGAGGTGTTGAGTAGGGGAAAGATAGGGAGAAAATTTGTAACTAAAAATATTGTGGAAATGAATGATGTAAACAAGAGAATAAATAAATGAATTTAAAAAAAAAAAAGAAATACATCATGTAGCAAGGATGTCAAACAACCACTGCCATATTAACCACCATCCCTTTTCTGACCCTGATGGAAACAGTCCAGGATGCTAAGCCCAAGAGGCTTTACAAAAGCAATGTTTCTAGGCTAGTGTCAAATGGTTCAGTATCAGAAAGTGAAATGATTTTATCAGTAGAAGTGACCATAAAGAAGAGGCTAAAGAGTCTATATGAAGAAGAGTGTTTTACTTTATACATTGCTACTATGCCATAAGGACCATGGGACCTTTCCAGGTGATTTGCACATGAAGCCTTCCATATCTATTGTCTCTCAAATAGAATATGAGCTTCTTGAAATCAGGGACCCTTAACTTTTCTCTTTGTATCCCCAGTGCTTACCAAAGTGCTTACATTTAGTAAATTTTTTTTAAATGCTTTATTCTTTCAACTAGGTAACAATCTTTATTACTTACTCTCCAGAGTAGTCATTAATTATTGCATTGATCCATGTTCTTAAGTGTTAAAAAGTTCTCTTATAAAATATACTTATAGTATATGTTGCACTAATAATTCTCCTCATATCATTTTGCATTTGTTTATACAAATATTCCCATTTAAAAAAAATGAAATTGTCCCTTTTTCTTTTGTCATGATAGCACATCAATAATTCTTATAACATGGAGATGGAGCCTAAATGGCAGGGACAAGACACACACCTCACCTGAGCTCTCCCCTAAACACCTCCTAAAACCTTTAAATAATGCCACAAAAACAATCCTACAAACAATAGAACCGAAAAAAGGATGGGATGAATTAATTTTCCAATCAAAGAAAACTTAGAACTTCAACAAGAAAGATTTGTCACACCTGAGTGAGAGTGGAGCACAGTCAAGCACAGACCTAGCCAGGGGACACTTGGCCCCAGCAAACCCAAAGCAGAGTTTGGGAGCCATAGAATCAGCAGCAGTAGCAGTTGCTTCTGGAGCTTTCAGCTCACAGTAAGGGGATTGAAGATGGGAGTTGAATAACTGGTCAGGAGATTACAGGTGTCTCTTTACTGGCACTGGAGCCAATACTCAACTGCTTTTCTCGTGCTTATATCTGGGTCACAGTCCTGGGAGCACTAGCACACCAGAGCTTACAGCCACAGGAGAATTTCCACAGGAGAATTTGTGGGACTCTTGTCACAATTCCAGGGCCAAAAAGAGTGTGGTCACTGATAGATCAGATCCCAGGCCAGGAGAGTAGTAAATTGACTTTTCTTTTCATCTTACCAACTTGGAAAATCTGAAAACTTATGGATCCCCAGAATTATCTCTGAAAAGAGCTGCACCAAACTCCTAAAGATTGGGACTCTACCCTGGAAGTAGAGCCCCACTGAAAAAAATAAACAAACAAGAGAAAAGAATTTTGACCATAGAAAGTTGTTATTGTAACAAAAAATATAAAAAAAAAGATACACTCAGAAGACAACAAAGTCAAAGTTGCTACATCTAAAGTCTGCAAGAAAAATATGCATTGTTCTCATGTGATGGAAAAGTTTAAAAAGGATTTTGAAATTCAAAAAAAAAAGAGAAGTAGAAGAAAAATTGAGAAGAGAAATGGGAGTGATAGAAGAAAATCATCAAAAACAAGTCTGTAGCTTGGTAAAGGAAACACAAAAAATACTGAAGAAAAATAACACCTTTAAAAAATAGACTAGGCCAAAAGATGAAAGAGATCCAAAAAGCCAATAAAGAAAAGAATTCCTTGAAAAGCAACATTACCCAAATGAAAAAAGAGGCACACAAATTCACTAAAGAAAATAAAATAACTCCTTTAAAAGTAGAATTGGCCAAATGGCAAAGGAGGTACCAAAGTTCACTAAAGAAAATAATTCCTTGAAAATTAGAATTGAGCAAATGGAATCTAATAATTTATGAGCAATCAAGAAACAATAAAACAAAGCCAAAAGAATTAAAAACAAAGAAAGACAATGTGAAACATCTCATTGGAAAAACAACTGACCTGGAAAATAGAGCTAGAAGAGATAATTAAAAAAAAAAAAAAGTTATAGGACTACCAAAAAGCCACAATAAAAAAAAAAAAGGCCCTAAACACCATCTTTCAGGAAATTATCAAGGAAAACTGCACTGATATTCTTGAATATGAGGCCAAAGGGGAAATTGAAAGAATCTACCAATCACCTCCTGAAAGAGATCTCAAAATATAAATCCATAGGAATAGTATAACCAAATTCCAGAGTTCTCAGGTCAATGAGAAATTATTGCAAACAGTCAAAAAGAAACAATTCAAGTATCATGGAGCCACAGTCAGGATAACAAAAGATTTAACAGCATTGGCATTAAGGTGTTGTACCCAAACCCAAATCCCAGGTCTCTACATACCATCTGACTTGTGGCCCACCATTAAGCCCCTTTATATTTCTGTCCTTGTCTCTATCCTGTAATAGCCTGAAACAGTTTAAGGCATAGTCCTGGGGATTGCTCAAGGCACAGTCTCCTGACACCCCTCCTTCCTTAATCAGTATTACTATATATTCTCCCTGAATCGGCATAACTGTACAAGGTTATGGTGTAAGACTATCTTATGTATAGACCACCCTGTCAGGGTCCCCACACCCTTCACCCAGAACATGACCCTAGCCTGTTCTGGGGAATTCCAGTCCCCCTTACCCCATGACCCTCCACCCTGCACTGGGAAGATGACCTTCCACTCGGTGGCCTCCTCCCTGTTCTAGGAGGGATGCCCATATCACAGGGAGGTTGCACCCTTGTACCCTTGTGCCATATTCCCAAATTAGCCCTGAGCTATAGATCTAACCTATTGCTATTCTTGTCTTCTGTATATCATTGCTTCTGCTAGCTCCCCATCCTGATTGTGTTTTTGTGGTTTTAGACTTTTTAAATGACACCTGTACCTTCAATGGACTACTATCAATTTGAGTGTACTCTCTGTTAGTCAAGCGTTTAATCAATAAATCCACACCTAAATTTTACCTTGAACCCAGGTCTTGGCTTGCTCTTACTCTCTGCACAACAAAAGGATCAGAGGACTTGGAATATCACACTCCAGCAGGTAAAGGAGTTAGGATTACTGTTAAGGACCATGGGCCAGTGGGACTCTGAACCTGATGGTTGAGTAAGCCCTTTCAGGTGAAGGGTCTGGCTGCTAGGCCTGGATTGGTTCTCCATCCCCCAGGGAAGAGTTCTAGCATGAAGCTGTGAGGGTTGGATCCTTGAGATAAGCGAGGTGTATTTCAGCTAAGGCCTAGGAACACTGTAATCCGCAATGTCCACAGGGAAAAGTGATTAGAAAATGTCACATAAAAGGCTTGCACTTAGAACAATAAATGAGACTTTATTTTCCACTGTCCTTTGAGTCCTCATCTCTCTTTTAACTCACCTTCTCTCACAGCCTCTGGGTGGATAATTCTCTCAACCCTGCTGGGTGACCACAGGGCCCTCACATTCTCTCAGACCTGCTGTGGGATAGCAGGGTTCCCTGCCTTGGCCCACCACATTCAACGCCACAATCTGGGACCTAAGACATAGAGGCAAAAGGCCCTGGGCCAAGGCCCAGGGACAGCCCAGGCATATGCACAATGGACCGAGACACAGAAGCTATGGCCCTAGGCAAAACCACGGACTGAGAAACAGGAAGGACAACCCAAGTGAGGTGTTGTTTGAGCCCACAATGGTCTCATCCAGGAGGTCTCCCTTGGGCAACGCAAGAACCTAGGAAAAGGTCAGGAAGGGAAAATTCAGAAGAACTGCATCCAGTAATTGACTTTTTCTGGGGTAAGCAAGCAAGGTCTATGGGGCAATTGCAAATTAGGCAGCCTAGCTGAGAGACATACTAAAAAGTCCTCCTCTGCATAATGAAAGAGAAAGGGCTTTTTGTCATGCAGAACTAGATAAAGGAATTTCTGGATTTGCTAGAAATTGTATGTCTGTGGTTGCTGAGAGAAGGCACATTAAATCCTAAAAAGTGGGAAATAGGGGAATAACTGATAGACCATTACTCCAGAGCAGAGCTGGAGAATTTTCCAGGACATTGCTTTCAGCTATATAATGTTCTCAAATTGTGTTTAGCGAAGCCAGTTTATTACCAAGGGGTGTAGAAATTTGACATAAGGATTCAGGTAGAGGTAGAGAAGGAAGAAAAATGAAAGCAGGGGAAAAGACAGGGAGAGAAGGGCTTTAACCCAATTGAGATGGAAAGCTCTATCCACTCTTCTACTGTGCTGTCTCAGTGCTCCTTTGGTCAGAGCATACGCACCCCTTTTGGGGACATAGTCAGGCAAAAAGAGAGCAGGATGCTCTCCCCCTTCCGCAAAGCTATCCAACTACCCAGACAAAGGGTTGCTCAGAGGAAGAAGGATCAAAGGTGCTTTAATTGTGGGAAACCAGATCATTTTTCATGCCCAGTGTGGTTATAAGGGGAATAACAAAAAGGAGCCCCCTAAAGCTAGGCCCTCCAGGCCCAACACCCCATGGCCAAGATGGGGGAAAGGTTTTCATTGGTCATCAGGATATAGGTCAAGAAAAGCCTTAGAGCTTTTTACCCAGCCCAAAAGGCAGCCTGGAGCTGCCCCCCAAGTTTACAGCAGCAGTATATACAACAATAAATCCAATGGGACAAAACCACTGAGGACTGAAGCTCCTGAGTGGCAATGTATGCAGAAACAAATTTAGAATTCTGACTAAAGAACTCTACTACTGCTAATAATCTAATTGCATAAACTCAAGACCTTCCTGCGTTTTTAAGAAATAGGATGTAGCAGCCTGCCTAGAAGCACATAAAAAGGAGGCTTATGGAGAATGTTCTTATAAATGTTGTCTCCTTGAAAGCTCTTGTGCAGTATGAATGAATCCTTGTCTGCATCAGCAACACTATAAGTTAAATGAGTGCCACATACTGAAGGCTGAGCCAGACTGAAACTGACAGAATAACTTTGCAAAATTTATTTAGTTTGGCTTTTGTAATACACTGATCTTGTTACATTGGGATTTTCCCAGCTGGCTAAAGGTGTATACTGAAGAGCCGCACCAAAAAAGGTCATCACAAAAACATAATGGACAAATACATGTGAGAAATTGGTTAAACTGGAAATTGAGAATAACTTGAAAATATTGGCATATATGTATTGGCCCTCCCTGCCCCCTCCCCCCACTCCTCACATATTTGATTGGTGAAGAGTAAAGGCGTATGTGTTTGCCACCTGCACTTAGGCTTTTTGGTTAGCTGTTCCTAATTTGGATACCTGGTTCCCAATTTTTTCAGATCAGGAAGTCACAGTACTTCAATTTAAGTCATATTATTGTCCTAAAGCAGAGCACATAATTTTACTGTTAAGAGTGCTCTTAGCACCCATTTGAGGCCCCACATCAAGGTTCTAAAATACACCTGTTTATCCTTCTGCCTCACTACATCAAAGGGCTTAGCGTCCTTGGGTGGAGCTGAAGAGGTTTACCCAAAGAGGGTTAGAGTTGCCTGAGACCCCAAAATACCAACACGCCAGGTCCTGCCAAATAAATTCAACTCAAGTCTTCTCAGCCAAAGAAAAGTAAAGTTTATTGAAAGTTTGCTATATTGGGTAGACTTTTAAGGAGCCTAGGTATCTGTGATGCTTGCATTGGGCAAGCAGTCCAGAATAAGTCACCACATGGAGGGGAAATGGGATTCTATATACAGAAAGGTTGTAGGAGGAATCTAGGGGTGGTCTAGAGGAGGAGTTTTGGGAGGGTCTTCAGGTGGAGTCAGATGAGGTCAGACTCCAGTAATGAGCAATTAAGGGTGGGAAGTTGCTGGAGGCTACCTGGAGAACATAGACAATGGTGGGCCAGGCCTGTTCAAAGGTGGGAATAGGAGCATTAAGGATGGGAAACTATTGAAAGGAAGGAGGGCTAAAGACTTGGGCAGAGCCACAGCTTAAGGCCTATGACCCTAGGTAAATGTCTTTCCTTGTGAAGATTCAAGGAGAGCTCAAGGGGTTCCCAAAGCCTGCACCTCATCACTGCTTCCCTCCTACAAAGCCAGGATAATCTCAACTTCCATATTCCACAGCAAAACTCTCTCTTTTCTTTCTCACTTGCCAGAAAACAAACTCCATTACAATTATACACAAATATATACAAAATTGTGTTCCACTACTGGTTCAAAAAGTGTAGGAGTAATGTCCAGTCAGAATTAGAAAGAAATTTAAGGATATAGTAAAGGGAGGAGCTAGGTAGAAAATTTAAGATAGGTATAAATTAGTTGCATGAAAAACGTAAATGAAAATTTTGAGATTGTTAAGAGGTTGGAAATCTCTTTTTCTCACTCAACCCTCACCAAGTTTGGTAAACAAAGAGATAGGATAAAGGACTTTTCCCTCAGATCAGAGAAGGAAATGAACAAGCATTTCACCATTTCTGCCTCCCTGTGAGAGAAAAATTTTGTGTACTCAAAATGCACGTAGAAGTTAATTAAATTCCTGTGAAGGATAGGAAGTATAACTCCTGATTTGCTGGAGATGGGTCAGAATTTGTTATACAGGTTGGCATTAGGCAGATTGGGATAATCTTTGGGATCTGATACAAAGAGGGAGAATTACAGAGCCATTTTCAGCTTCTTTTTGCTAAAGAATTTGGAGCTCTCAATTTCAAGAAGGTTTTTAGGGAAAGGACATATAGATACAGTGTAAAGAACTTTGCAAAGATTCATTGAAGCCTCTCATCACAGACTAGAGCATTAAATGCCAACAATTAGTGGAGAGTTTCAGTTACCTCCTCCAATCTTACAAAAGAGAGGAAGCATACTAAATTTATCTAGGACCCTTCCAACAATAGCTCTGAGGCACCCTGAAGCCCACACCTTTAAACAAGTCAATAGACCTCTCCAATTCAAACCCCTAAATCCACAATTAGTCTTTATAGCTGTGAGAAGAGAAAAACCTCTATGGTAGGCATTTATACTTTTACCTAAAATTAAAAAGGAGGCTATAGCTAAAATCATTTGACTACAACATATGGAAATTATTACCTAAGTTGCTTTAGTGTTTAATGCTAAAGTGTTTAATCAAGAATTAGTTACAACTTTTCATTGATTTTCTTCATAGAGATTTGATATCCTTTTATGAAGCTTAAAACTCTTTTGCTTACAAGGAATATACCTTTAAAATTTCTTTTCAATTCTTAGTAAGCCTTTGTAGGAGGCCTACTAAAACTGATGAGATGCAGGCTCTGGAACCCCCCTTGAGCTCTCTTTGAATCTTTCCAAGGAAGGCATTTGCCTGATGTCATGGGCCTTAAGTTGTGGCTCAGCCCAAGTCTTTAGACCTCCTTTGTTCAAACTGTTTCCCACTCTTGATTGTTCCTGTTCCCACCCTTGAACTGGCCTGGTCCACCATTGTCTGTGGTCTCTAGGTAGCCTCCAGCAACTTCCCACCCTTAATCACTCATTACTGGAGTCTGACCGCATCTGACTCCTCCTGAAGAACCTCCCCAAACTCCTCCTATAGACCTCTCCTAGATTTCTCCCACAACCTTTCTATATTTAGGATCCCATCTTCCCTCCATTTGGTGTTGAAGAGGTATAAGATAGGGGGGATTTCTACTGAAATCCTTTCTAGGTTCGTCGTTCAAAAAGAATTACCGTACTCAGCTGTCTTTTGGCAGAGTTATAGAAATTTATTGTTACACTGGGGCAAAGGGGGCTGGGAGACCTGCAAGCTGACAGGGATTTAAGGCAGAGCTATGAAGTTCTATGTTACACTTTGCAGCAGGCAGATAGCCTGCAAAAACCTGCAAAGTGTAGGAATGAGGGTTAAGTGTTATGCTCTGTGGGGGAGGGGAGGGGAGAGAGCATAGGAAAAAAAAACCTGCCAAGAGCAGGGGATAGAGATGCTGTTTTTAAAGTCATAAAACTGTCAGTCATAGTTTCATTATGCCAACTAGGTGGGCCAGGGAGGAGTTAGGGAGGAGTTTGGGAGTGATTTATATTTAAAGGAACATGCACTTCTCATATCAACTGGGCATGTTTTTTGCCCATAATTCACCGGGATAAATTGGGGGGGGGGGCTAAAAGTGGAGGTGTGGTTTTTGCCTTGAAGCATCATAAAGTCAGCCAGCAGTCAAATTTGAGGTCAAATTTAAATGAGAAGTACCCATCCTGCTTGCTATCAAAGTCCTTTTTGGTAAGATGAATGAGTCTTGTTTGTTAGGAGTTCACTAGAACAAAGGAGGTACTGCTTTTAAAAGAATTCATTGGTATGGCTTGTTATCTTAGCTATAGAGTTAAAGGTTTCAGAGGAAATGCCTTTAGGCTCGGGGCAGGGGAGAGACAGAGTTAATGCTTTACAGCTGGGTGGGGGGTAGAGTGACTTTTACAGCTTAATTGCACAGGCTGATGTTACACAAGTGAGATTTTTACAGACTGAAGTTACAACAATGTTACAAAATTATAAAATCACCCCCAAAATATTACAAAGGCCCCTCGGCACCGCCTCAGCATGAGAGTACCATAGAATGACCTAGCATAGACTTACTCTGTCCTGCTTGCCCAATACAAGCATCACAGATACCTAGGCTGCTTAAGAGTCTACTCCATTTGGCGAAGTTTTAATAAACTTTTAATAAACTTTACTTTTCTTTGGCTGAGAGAAGACTTGAGTCAAATTCTTTTGGCAGGACCCGCCAGGTTGGTATTTTGGGGTCTCTGGAGCAACCACATCAAACCCTCATATCCATAACATTTCATAGCTAAGTTAACATAAAGTGGGACAGATTTCACTGTTTCAATCCAAATGTATGCTCACTCCACAACTTAAGCAAGAGTTACATAGTGTCTGAACTTATTATAGGTAAAAGGTCCAGTTTCTGAAGTATCTCTTTCTTCCAAAATGAATACAATCAGAGTAGAAACAAGCCTTGTGGAAAAGGGATATATATGTTTACAATTAGGAACTTTTTTCCACATACCAGCTTCCTGAAAATGCAAGCTACTATACTAATTCTAATAATGATAAAGTTATTAATACTCACTCTACTTCTGCTCAAACTGCACCTCTTGATATTGTGTTAAAGAACAAAAATTTAGTGCATATACTACTAAGCTTAAACACACACAGAATATACACACACAGAATACAAAATTTTCTTAAAAGCTAGAAACCCTCATAGGAAAAAGGTCACAACTTATACATATGTACAATTCCATAGGAAATATCTACACAGATCCTTAAAAATTACCATCTACTTGTGTTGTCCTTATTTCTCCTCTCCACAGGGGATAGATATAACTTACTATCCTCCCTGTGGTAAAATTCCTTCAAAAACAGAAAAAAAGGGGGAGGAAGGGTTGGAATACCCTGTAATAGACTGAATATGGAAAGACCTGGCCACAAACACCTGGAAGGGGCTTGGGATATTAATTACTTGTGGGAAAGGATATGTTTGTATTTCCCCAGGTGATGGAAGTGCTTCAATCTGGACTCCACAATGGTGTGTTCGAGCATTTACAGAGCCTTCAAAGAATGTATCTGACACAACAAACATACCACCAATATCCTTCCAGAAAGAAAAGACACCACAAAATGATCCACCTGAGAGTGAAGAGCTGCATAGTCCTGCAAACATCACTCACCCTGAATGAGCCAAAAGCAAGATAAGCACAGCAGAGGGTGATGAAGAACCACAATGAATGCAGTGGGACTTATGAAAACCTGTTGCAGCCACTGACAGTTATAAATAATCATCAAGGACACAGACATGAACTTAAGCCCATTTGGGTGTTCGTCTTTTCTGCCAATCTGCTTATCTTACCACAGAGAATATCATGGAATGTTACTTGTGTTCTATGTCAACTTGCACAATGTATAAACCACACTATTGTTGGGAATAAGAATATAATTCAAACTTCCTTTACCCTTCAAGCATTGTTGGGTGGTTTGGTAGTCCTTATGATTGAATGCTAATGCTATTAGCAAGAAGGGGACAGTAAAGAAGTGTATTTTGTGTACTGCTTGCACCTACTATTATTACTTCCATGGTTCTTGCAATATCCATTATCTCTCTAGAGATAGCAACCAAGATGGCTGAATTTGTACGTGGTTATATATGTTACTTTCACCTGATTACATTAAGTCTCTTTGCACTTTGCATTGTTCCTTATGTTGCCAGTGTTGGACTTACTCTCTGTGTGAAGTCATCACTGAACTGCACTGCCTGTGCATGCAACTGAAAAAAAGGGGGTAGATGTTGTGGCCAGTGGGACTCTGACCTTGATGGCTGAGTAAGCCCTCTCAAGTGAAGGGGCTTGCTGCCAGGCCTGGATGGGTTTCTCCATGCTCCAGGTAAGAGTTCTAGCACACAGGTGGGAGGATTGGATCCTCAAGATAAGCATGGTGTTTTTCAACCCCGGCCCAGGAACACTGTAGGCTGCAATATCCACAGGGGAAAGTGATTAAGAAGTGTCCTATAAAAGGCTTGCACTTAGCACAATAAACCAGACTGTATTTTCCATCATCTTTGAGTCCCCATCTCTTTTTTAATTCACCCTCTCTCACAGCCTCTGGGTGGATAACTCTCTCAACCCTTCTGGGTGATAGCAGGGCTCCCACATTCTCTCAGCCCTGCTGTGGGATGGCAGGGTTCACTACCTTGGTCCACTACAGATTACAACCAAGAATCACATATCCAGCAAAACTGAGTAGAATCCTTCAGGGTAAAAAATGGAAATTGAATGAAATTGAGGACTCACAAGCAATTCAACATAGCCCCACAAACAAGGACTGAGAAGTCAATACAAATCATCAGTGAAGTCCCAGGACCTCTGAAACCATCCTCTAAGACTTCTGTAAACAGTCAACCAGAAAATCCTCCTACAGGGCTTCCAGTAAGGTCCCAGGGCTTCTGTACAAAGTATTACAAACAAAAATCAACACAGACCGAACAGACAAACAGTGTACTGGGACACCACAAGTATTCTCCTCAACTTTGCCACCACAAGAGTTCTCTTCTCAGTTCTGCTCTCCTCTAGCTTGGAGTTCTCCTTACATGTGGTCATTAGCTCCTCCCCTTCCTATTGCATGAGCAACTGGGGTTCACAAGTTGTGGGGTTCACAGATTGTGGGGTTTAAAAGTTCTGTTTCTTAACAAAGACTTTATATAATCATGGGCAAGCCTTAAAAGAAATTTGAACTGAAACAAGGCACTAAATAATTAAATAACTGAAAAAAGGCATTAAGTACTTCTTTGCTTGCCATTATGATATCCCAAAAGAGATTTTTTTAAAAATGGTAAAAGGACTATATTTATGGAAATATTTATAAGAACTTTCTTCTGGAAGCCAGGAGTCAGGAGGATGTCCATTAGCTGGGAAACAACTGAAGAAAGTGTGCTATGTGATTAGGACTGGAATATTACGGTACTATAGAAAATGATGGGCTGGATGCTCTCAAAGAAACCTGAAAAGATTTATATCAGCTGATGCAAAGTGAAATATACCGTGTACAAAGTAACTGCAATACTATAGGATGATCATCTGAATGACTTAGCTCTTCTCAGCAATACAATGATCCAACACTACTCTGAAGGATTTAATGGTGAAAACTACTCTCCATTCACAGAGAAAGAACTGATGATGTCAGAATACAAATTGAAACAAACTTTTTTTAAATTTTATTTTTCTTGAGTCTTTTGTTTTTGGTCTATGTTTTCTTTCGCAACATAACTAATGTTGAAATATGTTTTCTAAGACAACATACATATAACCTATATCCAAATGCTTACCTTTTCAATTAAGAAGGTAGGGAGGGAGGAAAGGAGAGAATTTGGAACTCAAAGTTCTAAAAATTGTTTTTACATGTACTTTGTAGAAAAAAAATATTACATTAAAAAATCTCTAACACAATAAAACAAAAAATCGTATATGAAAATTTATTCAGCCATTTCCTAATCAAGTGGGCATCTCGTTAGCTGCTTGTTACTTTTTTAACCACTAAAAAAAGATATTACAAATATATTTTTCTGTCTTTAATTACTTTGGAATATAGACCTGATAGTATTATCAGTGGGTTAAATAAAATGAATGTATCTAATGAATGCAAATGAATCTAAATCAATGTA
>JAQQSV010009241.1:0-13571 GCA_028646515.1 Pseudochirops corinnae | reverse complement strand
AATCCTTCTTCAGCTGATCTCTAGCTTTTAGGCAATCTTCATGTTTCTTGGAAGTTTTTGGTGTGGGAGTTCTGACTGTGTTGTCTTCCTCTTGTTCCCTGCTTTGATCCTTCTTGTTCCCAAAGAAGGATTCTAGAGTTTGGTTGCTATTCTTACTTTGCTTCTTTTGCTTGTTCATGGTAGCCAAGTCAATGATTTTTTAGCTCTGTGGAACTCTGCTTCCAGAGGGGAAAGCTCTGTCCCAAATCGCTGAGGTCTTCCCAGCTGCTGGAGCTTTTAGGAGGCTATTACAGCCCCCACCAGCTTTGGCTCACTGAAAACACACCCCAGGACCACCACCCAAAACCTACTGTCTGGTTCCAGGCCGTTCAACGCAAGAGCACTTGGCCTCTGAACGATTGCTTGGCCCCCCTGCAATCTGCAGGCTGGGAGCTCTGAAGCAGCAACGTGGAGGTGGCTGCAGGGCTTCTGCCGCTTTCTTGCCCTGGAGGCATTTTGGCTTTTCTCCTGCAATTTTAACCGAGTTCCACTGACCTTTCACTTAGTCCTTTTTTCTTATGGCTTGATAATTCTGGAGACTGCCACAGCTGCTTCAGATCCACTCTCCTGAAGCTCCAGCTGTGGCTCAACTCGGCTCGTCCAGCTACCCTGGGGCAAAGCCGTGGTTTCAGGCTGGGCTGGTTTTGGCTCCCAGAGCTGAGATGGTTCCTTTGAGCCGAGCTGCCTTCAGCAGGAGATATACCTGTGTGCATTTTAGAGCCCTAGAATTTGTTTAGAGTCCTATTTTTTGGATATTTGATGTGGTCGTGTGGGAGCTGCCGTACTTTGCTACTCCTATGGCGCCATCTTACAATGATACCTTTTAAAGAAAAAAAAGTTATGGGTGGTACATTAGCATGGCCTACAGCCCTTTAAATTGGGGCAACTTTGAAGGTGTCTGATGGAGCCCAGACAGTGGAATCTGTAACAGAATTATATATACAGTTGTATATTGAACCCAACTTCTGGAAACATCCATTTTATAGGGGAGACATAATAAATGATCCTGCAAAAATCAAGAGATGATTTGAGTAGGATAAAATCAGATTAGTTTGTAAAGAAAAGTTCTCAAATCTTAAGACTTGCAATCGTTAAAAAGAGTGGTTATCAGCTCAAAATTAGTAGGGATCGTGGTACTTTGTGTGCTGGGGACATCATATATTTCCTTCAGTAGTGGAATCCTAAGCCTGTTGTGAGTCCTAAGCCTGTGGAAAAGAATATTAAAACTGACTTTGATTTGCTTGACATTTGATATGCCACGGTTTTTGGAAGCTATTATGAAGGACCCAGGGCAGATAGGTGGCACACGAGGTAGAGTGCTGTGCCTGAGGTCTGGAAGACTCATCTTCCTCCAAACTCAGACACTTACTAGCATTGTGACCCTGGGCAAGTCACTTCACCCTGTTTGCCTCAGTTTCCTCATCTATAAAATGAATTGGAGAAGGAAATGGTAAACTACTTCAGTATTTTTGTCCAGAAAACCCCAAATGGCGTTGGGAAGAGTCAGATACACCTGAAAGGACTGAATAACAACAACCATGAAGAAGACTTTGGTTTTGGGAATACCTTGAAAGGACCAAACTGCCCATTGTCACCGTGCACTTGCACATAGTAGATATAGGAGGAAAATTTTTATTTCAGAATCATACTGTAATGGTTGCTTGTAATTATTTAAAGTGAACTGTGAAAATAGAAGATATCATACTAAAATTATCACAAATTATAAAAATAAATTTCGAGGCAATGTAATTTACCACCTGGACCTTCTGATGTTAATTCTCCACTTTTTCTTCTCCAGCTGCTTTTTACTCCCCCCCTAAATAAATGTGGAATTTTTACTTGAAGGGGTGAAATTTCTATTATTTCACTAACTTTTTAATTTCCTTTGCTAATTAAAAGGAACCCTTTTGGCGCCTTTGTAGGAAAACTAGTTCAGAGGTGTGCAGAACCTAAGTGTTGACTATTCTGCCCATATTTGTTATAAGCTTGACTTCGGGAAACACCCATTTTGGTGGGCAGCACATAATAAATGACCTTGCAAAAATCAAGGGATGATTTGAGTAAGAGGAAAATCAGTTTGTGAAGAAAAATGCCTTGAGACTTCTCTCTTTTGTATTGAAAAGTGACAGTTGAAAAGAGTGTCTATCAGCTGAGAGCTAGCAGGAACCATGGTACTGTGTGCTGGAGGCAGTTATATATTTCCTGAGATTTTCCCCATTCTTTCTAAGAAGAAAGACTTGACTGTACCAACAGACCTGCTTTGTTTTTGGTTGAAACTATAAGAATATTCAGATTCTCTTCTTGATCTTGATTTATTGTTGTTGGCAAAAGCTTTTTGAAATTTCTGTTTTCCCCCAGAGGTAGTTAGACTTGATTATTGCCAGCTCATTAGAATTTTTAAAAATAGGGTGCCTCCTTGATAAAGATTCCCACTGTTTTGGTGAGCAGCTACCTTGAGATGCCACTGTGTGTAGAGGGCAAGGGGATTTTAGGGAGGAGAAGAGGTTACAGAAGGCCAGTTGGGATTTCTTCCCAGTGAGAATGTTGGCAAAACTCAGAAAGAGGTTGGAGATGGCAGTTGACTTGGTGGTGGTGTAGTCCAACTTGGAGACTTTAGTTTAATGAGATGTGTAAAAATAACCATTTTGTAAGTATCTTTATGTTAATCTGTTAATCAGTATGTTTTAATTATTCCCTTATTATGTGCCAGGGATACAAGGAAAGACAAAAATACATACCCTTAGGAACTCAGATTCTAATGCTGGGGATAAGTTGCAAAATTTTTGCAAACCGGACTTAGACAATGTCATGGGAAGGTAATCTCCACCAGGAAAGGACTTCTGCAGAAGATAAGATTTGAGTTGAGTCTTCAGTGAAGCTACAAGGTAGGAAAGAAAGAGAACAAGCACTTATTAAGTGCCTACTGTGTGCTGGGCTCTGTGCTAAGTATTTTACAAATAGGGAGAACATTCCAGGCATGGGGGGCAACTAAGAGAAAAGGCTGTTTTGTGTGAGGAGGAGCAAGAAGGTCATTGTTGATGAATTATAGAGTGTATGCTATGGGGAATAAAGTATAAGAAGAAATGCAGAAGTAGGTTTGTGAAGAGTTTTAAAGGCCAAACAGGATTTTATAATTGGATTCTGGAGGTAATAGGGAGCCACTGGAATTCATTGAGTGAGGGGGGTGAGGGTGACATGGTCAGACCTATGGTTTTAGAAAAATCGCTTTGTTTAGCTCAGTGGAGGGTGGATTGGAGTGGGAGGAGATTTGAGCCAAGAAAACTAAAATAGTTCTAATATATTGATTGTTGTACCTAAAATGAGTCAGTATCCAAATAAGAATCTTTAAAAGGTACATTTTCATGGCTTTAATTATATGTCAGAGTTTCATTAGCTCTATTCCCAGGACAAATGGCATTTAAACATTTATAGAAATTCAACTTTAACGCATGAGCTCTTAAGTGCTTAATTCTTGTTTTCTTCTTTGTGGTTTTCAAATTTATAGAGGCTCAAACACAGTGATGTGAAATATTCTTTTTCTTCCATTTTACTATCAGTTTATATGTCAGAAAGACAGAATAATACCTCCTCAACCCTACCCCAACAAGTAATCAAATATGATGTTTTTGTATTTCAGGTAGTTCTGTGTTCTGTGAATAAGACAACAGATTTAGAGTTGGAAGAAATTTAAAGGTTGTCTGGTCCAATTGTGTCACAGAGAAATAGAAACGAGCCACTAAACTGTATATTGACTTAGAAAACATAAATTAACATTCTCTGTGTTCTATTGTATTTTTATTTATTTTGTCAAATATTACCCTGTTACATTTTAATCTGACTTGGGCTGCTCTCCAGAGTTTTACCCCAGAGTGCTTGAGAACTTTGGGCTATGAGAGTTTGAATCCTGCTTCAGGTTCTAATCCTATTTCTGTTGCCAGATTAGCTCAATGACCTTGGAGCAAGTCTCTTAACCTCTCCTAACCTCAGTTTCCTCTTGTTTAAAATGGGTATAATAATATCACCTACCTCATGGAGTTATTGTGAGGATCAATTGTGATAACATATGTAAAGCACTTTGCAAACCTTAACTCTAAGAATGCTAGTTATTATTATACATACCTTTAGGCTTAAAGATTCTTTCAAATCATTTAAGAAAGAAAAAAAAGCTTCAAACACCCAAGACCCAAAGTACCAGAGCATATATTTTAGGAAATGGCTGGTGACCTTCTTACTACAGTATACAAGTTAGTATCTTTATAGGGAACAGGCAAGAAAACAGTTTTTTGTTATGTATGCATGTCTGTGTGATAAAGTGAATTATACACACATATAGTTGATTTGTTTTTATTATATATTCTATTTTCTCTTTCTGTGTGTACGTATGTATATACATACGTACACACACACATATTTATTTATTATTTATTTTTCTTTTTCCTAGGGTAACTGCTAAGAATGGGAACTGTTAAATTTACATTAATCTCATTGTAAATGGGAAATTTTTAGTTGGCATAAAAAAGAACAGTTTTATTCACGCCCCATGCTAGAGCTTAGACTCAGTTAAAGTTCTAGGCTAGACTTGAGCCTTGGCTCACTCTGGGAATACGTGCTATGTCCTGGGCTTACATTCATTTTTGTTTTTGACTCTGCTGACTTAGCATCTTTCTCCAGCTGCTCCCATAGAAGTTTTCCTTTTGAGATGAATCTTCAGTATCCCATGTTAATTCATTCTAACCCCTTCAATCTTTTTCCTCTTCAAGTTTATGACCGTGTGTATGTTTTTGTGTTTGCTCTAAGATACGTAAGTTATTATGTGATAATACATAAGTTATTAGATGTTCCTGTTGGACTTAGAGCAATTTGTGATGTATATATGAAATACTGTCATAGTCGCTAAGATTTCTTAGATATCCAGACTCCTTGCCTGACATAAATAGCTTGCTTTCCTTGATCACATGGAATCTGCCTATGAGATTTTGTCATAAACTGTTTGTTCTCTTTTTGGGCCAGATTCCTGCCAAAAAAAGGTCTGATGCTGAGGAGTGCTCCAGTAGTTCCTTTGACCCACAATGCTTGTAAAGGATAGCTAATAAAAGGGCCATTGCCTTTGTTCAAAGTCTAGGGCAGCAAAACTTTGTAGTAACATAGCATGCTTGAAAGAAAACATCTTTGTTGCACTTTATGGTATCACATACAATGATGAACTGTAGTAGTTATCCAGTGAGTTCTGGGTTTTAATTAGGACAGGTTTTTAATCCAGACATAGTTCAAAGGAGATTGACTTAAATGGGTTAACCGTAGATTCTATGAAGGCCCAGAATCTGTATTCTCTGAACCTTGTATTTTCCTCTAGTACCTACTGAGCACATGAAGCTATTTATTATATGTGATATTTGTTACATTAATTAGCTTATTTACTATGCTAATTGATAGAGTTCAGTGAATGTGCCTCTTTAACTTTTGACATGGCCATTGGCTAATTGTGTTTTCTGTGGGCATATTTTGGGATTCTAAGATTTAGAGCTTTTGTTGTTTAGTAGATTAGTCATGTCTGACTCTTTGTGACCCCCTTTGGGCTTTTCTCAGCAGAGGTACTGGAGTGGTTTGCCATTTCCTTCAGTTCATTTTACATGTGAAGAAACTGAGGCATACAGGGTCAAGTGACTTACCTAGGGTCATACAGCTAATGTGTCTGAGGTCAGATTTGAATTCAGATCCTCATGATTCCAGGGCTGGCATCTCATCCAGTGTACCATCTAGCTGCTGCCCCAGATTTAGAGCTAGAAGGAGCTTTAGATGTAATCTTTTCTAATCTCTTCATTTTATAATTCAGACTAAGACCCAGATAAGTTTAAGTGACTTAACCAAGGTGGTAAGTAGCAGAAATGATTTGATCCCAGGTCCTTTGCTTCTGAATGTGGTCCATTATATCATAACTGTAGATGACAGGAAAAACAGTACCCTGGACTGAAGGATAGTTATAGTCTCCTATTGTTTGCAAAAGTGTTAATGAATGTCCAGATATTCTAGTGTCATAGCTGTTGAGTGATGCTTTCATCGCTAAACATATTAGATTTTATTTATTATTAGATTTCATCTAGTCTGACCTCTTTTTATATCTGATTAAACTGATGCCCTGATAAACCTTCAGTGACTTGTCAAGGTCATAGAGCTTGTTAGTGTTCGCCTTGGGACAAGAACTTTTCTCCTTTTGACACAGCGTTGATGATTCCTTCCAGTGCACCATTATGGTGATGCCCAAATGAGCAGTCTGGTCCTGCTCTAATTAGGTATAATATGGATCTCTTTTTGTGTCCAAGGCTTGCCTTTCCAGACTTCCTTTTCTTAGCAGAATCTTTGTATCATATCACACTTTGCTCAGTAGAGTCAAGCCAAGTAGGGAAGAAACGATGGTTCACGAGAGCAGAAGTGAGTACAGCTCTAATGTTAAGTTTGAGAGGGCACCTCCATCCTTTTTTTCCCCCAGATATATATCTGGGAAGCCATGAGTGTTTGGGATATGTGTGTTGTTCTATGTAGTTTAAAATAAATTTGCATAGAAAAAATAGTGGTCATAAGGTTCCATTTTCTGTGATTATTTCTCTTCGGTTGTGATCCATATTAATTTGATAGAAACTAAGGAAGCAACACGAGGTGATGGAAAGAAAATTGATTTTGGAGTCAGAGAACTTGAGTTCAGTTGCTAGCTCTGAGCCTGCTACTTCTATTGCCTCGGGCACATCCCTTAACTGTTCTAGGCTTTAATTTTTCCTCATCGTCATTGTCACCATCATCGTTTTTTCCTCATCTATTTAATAATAATAACAACTAACATGTATATAGTGCTTACTACATGCAAGATGCTGTGACGAGTGCTTTAAATCAGTATCTCGTACAACCACCCTGGGAGGTAGGTGCTATTATTAGGCCCATTTTACAGCTGAGGGAACTGAGGCAGACAGAGGCTAAGTGACTTGCCTAGCATCACACAGCTAATAAGTGTCTGATGTCACATTTGAACTCAGGTCGTCCTGACTGCAGCCCCTGTAGTCATCCACTTGGGCCATCTGGCTGCATGGAGCAATTGGACTGAATGACCTCTAGAAAAAGGTACTTCTCTCTCCATCTCGATGAACCTATTGCTTCCTAATCATTTACCTTCATAATTTTTCCATTGGGACAATCAGTGCATTTTTCAGCACCAGGAGCCAGTTTTTGCTTGGTTCACATCTAGATTGATAGAAGGCCATGTGACTAATATGTTAAAAATTTATGGGAAGGAGGCAGAAAAGTCTGATGTCCGGAGTGTGGTGGTAATTGACCTAAAAGGCCAGATTTCTGTCTTCCTGGGTCTGCTGCTTAAATAATTGGGTTTAGACAGCTCATTTCAGTGCACAGTATATATTTTCCTACCCACTGTAGTTCCTATACAGTATATCAAATGAAGACACAAAGGAACCGAGGTTCAAATCGTCTCTGCTACTTTATTTTTTTGCAGTGAAACTTACTGGATTTTTATTTTTATTTTTGGTGTGGTTTTGTAGTGAGAAATCCTAAAGGAATTTTTGTGAAATTATAAAGGAGGAACCACCTTGGTTCAGCCCCTTAAACGTCTCTTGGACTCATGTCTCCTCAATCTCATATTTTAGATTCTGCAAGTGAATTGATTTAAGATTCACGTGCTTGATCTTCTTTAGTCAACTCTGCTTTGCTTTTTTGGATTTGTACATTTCTGGTTGCTATGATCATGCCCCAAAATTAAGAATATGGTGTTTTCTTTTTTTTAACAAGCAGCAGGTGGTCCTTCTCAAATCTGCCAGTTCAAATGTTTTTGCCTCTAAAGATGGACTGAAAGTAATTGTATCTGGCGTGTTGTGAAGTAAAATGGTCTCCACTGCTAATTATTCCATGTCCATGACTTTGTTCTATGCAGTTTCCCATTTTAATTCAAGAAGTAAGCGTCTGTAAATGTGTGTGTGCTAAATATTCCTCTTCCTATCAGTGAGACAGAAATAAAGAGACAGAGTAATTATACTATTTTTTTCTTCCTTTCTTCCTTCAAGTAGATCATTTCCTCTTTCCCCTGTTGTATTTAATATAAATAGAAAACAAGTATTTGGTTTGTTAAAACTGAAAAACAATTTATTGTAGGAGCAGGCTACTTGTAGGAGGGAGTGGTCTCATCGAAGCAACATGATCCAGTAGCTTCTGAAAGTTTATTCTGAAGATTGGTACTTAATTTTTTTTTAAATGAAGTATCCTACATAATTCTGGTTTTTAAATTAAAACATCTGAAAGGGACGTGGTTAGGGACATGGTTAGGAACTTAACTTTAACCTCACAAGATTTAAATTGGACCCAATTTCTTGTCTTTCCGATCAGTTTTTCCATATTGGAGTTTTAAAGCATTTCTTTATCCATCACATGTCCCACTTAAGTGTACTATCACTTTAGGGAACTCTATTTCATTTTTTCCCCCAATGAGGCACATTACTCTACAGCAGTGCTTCTCAACCTTCCTAATGCCATGACCCTTTAATACTAGTATGTGGGCGTATCTGCATGTGGGCGGACCTGCCTGGAGACAAATAGAGTAGCGGTGTCTCGGTTCCTAAGACCATCAGAAATATGTGTGTTCTGATGGTCTTAGGTGACCCCTGTGACACCAGTGAAAGGGCCATTTGACCCCCAAAGGGGTTGCGACCCACAGGTTGAGAACCACTGCTCTATAGAGACCAGTGGGAGAGCCTTACACTAGTGCTAACAATGACAAAAGACTCGAAGAAAATGAAAAAAATTAGAATAGAAACATACAGAAAAGGAAATGGTGTCAAACCTTAACTAAAAGACATGCCAGTGAGTCTGAAGAAAGACACCCGTAGATGGCCCTGGTCCTGTGCTGCCCAGAGGGGTTTTTGCCGTGTTTTCTACCGGGCGTGGACAACTGGTTGATTTGACCCTTACTGCAGGACTCCCTTGTGCTCCCTATGCTCAGCCTTCTTTGGTTGGAGCGCCCATGGCCCTCTACCACCCAAACCAGGTCTCTTCACCAGTATTGAAGCTGGCTTTTTAATTCTAATACAGCATCAGTGAAAGGTGGGAGTTGTGTCTACTGCGTACAGACAGGATTAGGATTGAATAAGACTGGTATGAAGTAGAGGAAAGGAGGGGTTAATAATCTCTTCAGTGGTTGTTGGGCCCTTATTTATACTGACTCACTTGGTAACTTCAGGAACTTTTTTTTTCTTATTGGAGGGGAAAAAAGGCACTCTTTCCTGATTAGTAGAGGATGAAGAGCATTAAGTATAAAAATATTAATTCTCCTAGACCGCTCCCTCCTCCACAAAATAAGAGGGTTGTACTAGATGACCTTGGAGTGTTATCATTATGTTTTTCTGTCTTACAATAGATCGAGTCTTTCCTTTTATTTTTGTAAGTCCTCCTACTCAATTCTGTTTGACTGTATTTCAGCAATTACCCTTTGCGAGTGACATCTTCATTTAGGGCTCTGGAGGGTTATTAAAAAGCAACTCTAAAGATGTTGACAATTTTGATTTTCTTCCATTCTTATTTTTTGGAGTTCTGTACCCAAATACACTGGATCTACAATGCCGCATTTGTACAAATGCTGATTATACCAATTATAATGAAAGATGTGCAGAATGGTAAGCTACTCCCAATTTTTAACAGTATATCAGCTCACTTATCTTCTTTGTTCCCAAATAGAAGTATAAGGAGACTCCTATAACCTCTCCCCTCATCTCTTATCCTTAATACTCAATTGTATTTTCTACATTGTAAATGTAGCAGTCTCTAAGATTGCTTATTGTTTATTTGATAACATATTCTTCTTTTCTTCATGCCATTAATGAAGAAGTATTATTTTTTTGCAGTGAAACTTACTGGATTTTTATTTTTATTTTTGGTGTGGTTTTGTAGTGAGAAATCCTAAAGGAATTTTTGTGAAATTATAAAGGAGGAAAAATCTAGTATTCCTGGTGATGGGGTTACATGGAGAACCTCACATGAACTAAATTTAGGTTGTAGATTAGACAGTTTTCACTATGCAGTGGAAAGAATGCTAAATTGGGAACTAAAACACTAAATTAGGAATTAAAACCTCATCCTGGCCATTCTATGTACTAGCTCTGTGATTACTTTTCTCTGGATCCAGCCTTCTCTCCTGTAAATTAGGTGGTTGGGGGCAGCTAGGTGGTGCGGTGAATAGAGCACTGACACTGGAGTCAGGAGGACCTGAGTTCAAATGTGGCCTCAGACACTTAGCACTTACTGGCCGTGTGACCTTGGGCAAGTCACTTAACCCCAACTGCCCTCCAAAAACAAAAAAAATAGGTGGTTGGATCAGATGAGCTTTGTAGTTCTCTTGAGTTACAACAAAGATAAGACACAGACCTTTCCTTCATTGCTCTTCATAATAAGCTTGCTAAATCTCTTAATGGTAGGAAATCTTTGTTCTTACCTATCAAGTTTTGAGTTTGTCTTAAAATGCAATTGATGAAACTGTCATAAGGACAGAAAGTAAAGTGGAGATACAAGTGGAGAGCCTTTGATTCCGATGGAAAACAGGCCAGTTTTATGGTGAATAGGAATCACTAAAGATGCAGTGATGGGGAATCTCGTCTAGCATCCTCAGAGGTCTTGTTGGGTGTGGTTCCAGGTCATCAGTGAGTACTTTTGAAAGGCCCGAAGCTAGTTTTAATATGTTGTATCATGCCTACTAAGTGCTGGGCACTGTGCTAAGCATTTTACAAATATACTATTTGTTCTGCACAACAACTTTATGAGGTAGGTGTTATTATTATGCTTATTATCTTGCAGTTGAAGAAACTGAGATAAATAGAGGTTAAGTGACTTGTCCAGGGACATACAAATAGCATCTGAAGCTGGATTGGAACTAAGATCTTTCAGACTCCAGGTCCAGGTCTTTATCCAGTTCTTTATCTAGGCTTGTCTGGATATGATGAGTGAAATGCACACACACACACACACACACACACACACACACACACACATGTGCGCATACATGCACGCGTATGTGTGTGTGTGTGTGTGTGTGTGTGTGTGTGTGTGTGTGTGTGTTAGAGAGAGAGAGAGAGAGATGAATGAGACAGGATTTGAGGGAGCAAGGAAAACCAAGGCCAAAGTAAGGTATTAGCAAAATTAAGTAGCAGTCAGAGTGAAGGAGGGATCTACATTCTTGTAAAGAGTTCTTAAAATTTTTGAGTGCCCCTCCATCTTATTGTGGGCTGGCCCCATCCTTCTGATATTCCAGATGATTTGTAGTTTAAGTTGAAGCCAGAACTGATCTCGTGTATAATTCAGCACAATGCCTTTTGTATTCAGAATATTTTGATCTTGAGTGCAGAGGAAACTTGAGAAGATGTTAATTTCTAGGAAACTTAAGAAGAGACTCAGTAAAAGGATCCCTCCCCAGTCTGTATTGTCTCTCTGTCTGATACACTGTTTCGCCTCTCTAGTTCTTCAGTGGAGTTTGTCATCGTTCATCTCTCCTTTGTCCTATGGATAAATGGGCAACACACTTTATTTTATATTTTTGTAATGAACTGGTAGAATGTGGAAGTGCTGAATAGAATCCATTTGGTTTATAGTATAAACTTGCAAAGAAACAAGGGAGTCAAGCAATTAACAAACCAGGTACTATGCTAGACATTAATGAAGACAAAAATGAATTACATATCATTAGGGGTAGAGAGGCCAAAAGCACATATATAGAAAATAAATACTAAGGCTGGTGGTGGATGCTGTTAGCTGGAGGGTGGGGCAGAAAGGTCTAATGTTAGACAGGTGCCATGTACCATTCAGTGCAGTATCTCTGACATGCAGGTATTTCAATTATCCATTGTTTGATCTGAGCTTTGAAGGAAACTAGGATCCAATCAAGAGACAGAAGTGGGGAAGGGCAACCCTTTCAATGGCCCTTCCCATAATATGGTTCTGCTCTGTCAAGGATATTGGAAGATAATGCACTGGGGCTTTAGTGAGTTTGTAAGAAGGCATAGTATCTTGGTAATATAATTAGGGTAAAGAATTTTAAGTGGATCCTGGAAGAACCAACACTCACTGGCTTGGAGCAGATTTTCCATTTATCTGTCTCAAAAGACAGTTATAATAAACTTTCTTTAATGTTCAATGAAATAAAATGGAAGGCCCAATTATTTTCTTCATTTGCTTGGATCAGCTTCTAATGATTCATATTTTATCGCTAGTATTCTCTAGTTCTTAATAGTCTTGTTTCTAACCGTTTTGTGTGTTATTGGTGTTTCCACCCTCAACCTTTCTTATAGAACCTTGGGTTAAAGTGTTCTCTCCTAGATAGAATTTGGAGTTATTTTACAAATAGCTCTCATTTATATTATGAAGTAAACAGATAGATTAATTTATTGATTTTTTTTCATTAAAGAGTTGTTAGAATTAAACTTAATTAAGAGAGTTCTCCCTAGTATAAATTGGTAATGAAATGTTGGAATTTAACTGCCCTTAAATCCCAGTTAGTCTTTAAATACTTTCACTTGTTAAACTTTGCATTGCTGCCAGAATAAATCTTTATGCTTACCCATGAAAGCATAGGACTTTAAAATAGCAGCACAATGTCTATAATTTTGGGTAGGTTTTATTTGTTTGTTAAGGTATCGATACGTCTTTTTTTCTGGGCAGGGAAATATCTGGTGAGAAAGTAATTGTATGAAGTTCAATGAGTAGTTGAGTCCTTTCTGCATACTTATCTTTACTGACTGATTTTAGATGGCTTATGGATTCTGTTTTGCTGCATGTAGTTTAGGGCTATGTTATTTAAGTTATCCATATGATAAAGGTCTGGTTAATAGGTGGTAGGGGGCAGCTAGGTGGCAAAGTGGATAGAGTGAAGGGCCTGGAGTTAGGAAGACTCATCTTCCCGAGTTCAGATCTGACCCCAGACACTTGCTAGCTGTGTGACCCTGGGCAAGTCACTTAACCCTGTTTGCCTCAGTTTCCTCATCTGTAAAATGAGCTGGAGAAGGAAATAGTGAACCATTCTAGTATTCCCATGACCCCATTGGGTTCAGGAGGAGTCAGATACAACTGAACAGCAACAACAGAAGGCAGTGTGGTACCTTGACAAGAACTCTGACTGTAGAATTGGGAATACCTGTGTGTGCCAAACACTGTGCTGAGTGCTTTATAAGCATTAATCTCATTTAGTCCCCATAACAGTCCTAGGAAGTAAGGGCTGTTGTTACCCCCATTTTACAGTTGAGAAGACTGAGGCATACTTGCCCAGAGTAACACAGGTGTCTGAGGGAGTTAACTAGATGGCCTCTGAGGTTCCATAGGTTTTAGTCCTATGGTCTAGATACGTACATATTTGTCTAATGTTTGTTAATGAAATATTCTACTTTGTACTTATTTTTTTACTTTAAAAGGTGTGTTGCCTTCTGGGATTGTATCCCAAAGAGATCATAGGAGTGGGAGGAAGACCCATATGTACAAAAATATTTATTGCAGCTCTCTTT
>JAQQSV010009240.1:0-13571 GCA_028646515.1 Pseudochirops corinnae | reverse complement strand
GTGCAACCACCTGGAGTATAAGCTCAAATCAGGCAGTAATCTTTTGGGGGTACAGACTTGATTATATAGGCTAAAACCACAAAAACCACAATCAGGGAGGGGAGCTAGCAAAAACCATGACATACATACAGAAGCAAAGAACAGCCATTGG
Organism: Pseudochirops corinnae; assembly: GCA_028646515.1. Lineage (NCBI taxonomy): Eukaryota > Metazoa > Chordata > Mammalia > Diprotodontia > Pseudocheiridae > Pseudochirops > Pseudochirops corinnae. Next base: position 13,420 of record JAQQSV010009240.1, on the reverse strand, counting down.
TTAGATCTATAGCTCAGGGCTAATTTGGGAATATGGCACAAGGGTACAAGGGTGCAACTTTCCTGTGACATGTGGGTCCCTCCTAGAACAGGGTGGAGAGCACAGGGTAGAAGGCCATAGTAAGCATTTTCTAGGGCAGAGTGGAGGGTCATGGAGTAAAGGGGACTGGAATTCCCCAGAATAGGCTAGGGTCATGTTCTGGGCGAAGAGAGTGGGGGCCCTGCTTGGTCAGCGGGACAGGACAGGGTGGTCCCTAGATAAGATCCTTGAACCATAATAAACCTTATACACTATAATGATTCAAGGAGAATATATAAAATGCTGATTAGGGAAGGAAGGGTCAGGGAACTTGGCCTTGAGCAATATGCCCAGACATGCCTTAAGCAGTTTTCAAGCTGTGACAAAAAGGGGCTTAATGGTGGGCCACAAATCAGGTGGTGTTTGATGACCTGGGATTTTAGTTTGGGTACAACACTGGGACCATGGAAGGAGATCTAGGGAATCTGAGAGATCACCTTGAGTCAAGATGAAGAAAAGGACTCTCCTTGGATATTGAATGTGTGATGAAATTGAAGTTTACTAGATACTGAGTGGTGGAGGGTTTGTGTAATTTTCTAATGATTGTATTTAGTGATTAATGATACTTAGTACTTGTGAATCTGAATAAGTGATTGATTGAGTTAACTGGTGGAATAAAGGATTAAGTTAACCTATGATTGCCCCATGAGTGGAAGACAGACTTGTTTTGTGAAATGATTGAATGATTAAGTGAGGAGCAAACCTCCTTAGGGATACCAGATGATTATTCTTTTGTTTTTTTATTCTAAATACTGTGGCCACTTTGGTGAAAACTATGTGGCCACTTTAATGTTAAGCTGTTGTGAACATGTTATGGGAATCTGAAGATCTTCCCTGCCCCTAGGCCCTTTGATAGGCTTAAGTGGCTCTGAGAACCTTCCTTGATTTGAAAGTATACACTGCCCCCTAATAGGCTGAATGTGGTCACATGGAGCTTGTGGCAGGAGGCTTGTTTTTCGAGAATGCCCGAGCCTTGTTGCTTTGTGATTGGGCAGTGGGGCAAGAGGTCTGTGACACTCTCCTATCCAGGAGAAGGCTATATATACGCCTTGATGTGAGGTTTTGCTTTGGGGTTCACTTTGAGAAGAGTTGTGTGATTTGGCCATACGAGACTCTGGGAAGCCATTGAGGCCCCCCAGATGTTGGTGCTTCCCTCTCTGGTAACTGAATGGGTATGGATGTAATAGTCAGATGGTTGGAAGCCCATCTGCTGATCTGTTTCTCTATCTGCTTGTAACTTGTGTTTTGAATTCTGTTTGTATTCTCTGAAGTTCAGGGTGCTGACTTTTTCCCCTGAGCTAGGTAAATGATATGTGTTTGATTGATTAAAGTGAGACTGTTAACTCATTTTGAGTTGCTTTCCTTTAGAAAAGCAGATCTAAGAACCTGTGCTAGCAGCCACCCTGGGTGTGCTAGGGTGCTTGCTGAGACAGAACACTATATTGTGATTTTCTGTTATAAGATGTAATGTTGTGAATATTATATTGTGACTTATTGTGAATGTTTTCTTGATTTGTTATGGAATAAATGGAGTGTTCATTATACTGTGTAATCAGAATATTAAAAGCTGTTCACAGTAACATTCTTTTGGGAAGCTGCTTGTGCATTGAATTACACCTGTCCACCTCCAATAACAAGGAGCCAAGAAAGGCTTTGAGGTGGGGGAGGAAGGACGTCTGCTAGGAAAGTGCTCACACTTTAGACTTCAAATGATTCTTACAATTTGTTCAATTTGTTTAGGATTAGTGGTTGTTCATACATTTCTCTCCTCTTAACAACAACAAAAAGAACTTTATTCTTGGATATTTTTCTTGACTTCTCTGTTGATCACCCTCTTCTTGATACTCTATGTTTCTAGCACACTGCCCTCTCCTGATTCCCCTCCTACCTCTATGATCTCTCCTCCTCAGTCTCCTTTGCCAGATCTTCATCCAGGTCATGCCTGCTCATCGTAGGCATCTCCCAAGACTGTGTCAGCAGCATTCTGCCCTTCTTCTGGACTCCCATTTCATATATATAAGGGCAAGTTCTTCCTAACAAGTACTTTTCTCAGTCCTATACCTTATTGACTTCTATGTAGCCTATGACACTGTGGATCACCCATTTTTTCTTGATACTAGTTTCTATCTAGGTTTTCACAAACTTCCTCTCTCCTGCTTTTCATCCTACCTCTATGACCCCTCTTCCTCAGTCTCCTTTGCTGGATCTTCATCCAGATCATGCCTACCTATGGTTGGGTTGAGCCATTTCCAGTTGTCTGGATCTGTATCTTGCCACTGGAGCCAGATGGTGCTAGAAGAGAAAGTGAGGCTGGTGATTTTGCACAGCCCTTCCTTACTTAAATCCAATTCAATTGCAGATCATTCCATCATCTTCCTGATGAACAAAGGATAAACCACAACCTGTGATTAGTCTGAGTTGCCCCAGTGGGGGGCAGTTCTAGTTAGGCAACTCACCTCATCCTCTCTCTTCCCCTCTCCTCTCCTCTACTCTCCCTACAAGGCTACAACGGGTATCATGTCCTTACCTGAGGGTATTCTGCCCTAAGAAAGATAAATTTTGATGGGTGAAACCTACCTAGTTATCTTGACTAGATTTCTTTCTTAAAAATCATGCCTTAAATCCAATTCACTCTGGCTCTCATTGCTTGGTCAACAGTTGGTCCCTGCCCAAGCACCACTTAATGAAGTTTTGGTTTTTTTTTATATCTTTGGCTCAGAGTAAATAGTAAATGAAATGAAATGTAAATGGTAATTGTTTCTCTTACAAGCCAGCAATCCTGATAGTCTTCCCCTCCTAGTTTGATTTTGTTTTTTTTTTTTTATTAAAGGGGCCATCTCTTAGCTCATTTCTTAAATAGCCCTAATCCCTGAATGAGTGCTGTCTCCTTCAAGGTGAGAACTCCATACACAAACACACACACACAATTTATACATAGCTGTTTACATATTGTCTCTCTCATTAGACTATGAGCTCCTTGAGAGCAGAAACTTTTTCTTTTTTATTTCTTTATACACAGTGCTTGGCATATAGAAGGTGCTTAATAAATACTTGCTGACTGACAACTATGTGCTTGCAAGCAGGGTCTCTGACTTGGTATGCATGGAATCCTTGGTTTCCTAGTTAAGGCTACTAACAGTGTAGAAAATGGGGAAAGTTCTCTAAAGGGTAACTAAGTCATTCATCATTCTTAGAGGGTTTCATGCAACAGTTACATACGGACAAGAAAGATTCATTGTATTGGTTCTTTTAGTGTAAGGATGATGTCTAGCCTGGAAATCTAATTGCTACAGTGCTCAGCCCAAGGTTTTGCTGTTCACCCAATAGGGTACTCATTAAATATTTAATGAGGAGACCAAGGGAGAACCAAGAGAATGATTTTCTTTTCCCTCAAGCCTCCTCTCTAAAGACATAATCTATGTTCACTCTCAAGAGATGTGTTGAATCCACCCACAGGGATTCTCACTGCCCATAGTCATATGATCAAGGTAGTTTAATGAGCACCTACTTTTCATTTTTTGAAACTACAAACTTAATAATCACGAATAACAAGAAAGTTAAAGCACAATACAAGGTACAAATCTTACCACTTACCTCTAGCCTTTAATAAAACAGAAGCAAAACAGTATGAACAAATAGGAAAGTATCTGCTTTAGTGTTAGATTCCAAAGGCCCTTTTCCATGCAGGGCTTGGACTGGAATCAGTAATAGTCACAGAGTACTTGAGAAGACTTGGGAAATGCACTCCTTGGCTACCATAATGGAGGACTTAGCTTATGGGATAACATATCTACAATTGAGAAGGAGTCCAGAGGTATTCATGTGATGCCCCACACACCTTGCACCATGCAAGGCTCTTCTTTTATTGAGATTTCCATTGTTCTCCAACAGAACTACTACTAAAATAAAATATAACTTCCCAATTCAAGGTGTTATCCAAGTTTTCCACCTACAAATTATGCCTGAGTACATAGGAAGGTATAAGGAATGCATGGCCTCCAGATCAGATCCATTGACAATATAAGTATAATTATCTTTTGAAGATGATGAAATATCATAATACAAATCATATAAATACCATCATATAAATTACTCTGATCCTCAGGAAAAACCTTTTTTTCCTTCATAACACAACTCAAGTATCATTTGTGATAAAGACAAAAAACAGACTGTCCCCCACATGTAGCATGAAGGTATTGTTATGTGACTTGAAGGGAGTCAGGATAGATATCTCTAACCTCTTCTCTCCCCCTCTTCTCCAAGGGAGACTTTAATTCCTTCCAGAAAAGGAAGCAGGAGGTTGGGACCAGAAATTTGGCCATTATGCTCTTCTCAGAGAGAAGAGGTACTGAGCCAGAATTGTGTCTATTTGCTTCTTTATACTGGTAGTACAGGTAGGGGTGGGGACCTGTAGTCTCAAGAACACATATGACCTTCTAGGTCCTCAGGTGTGGCCTTTTGACTGAACCCAAGCTTTACAAAACAAATCCTTTTATAGAGGAGCTTTGTTCTGTGAAGTCTGGATTAAATAAAGGGGCTGCACTTGAGGACCTAGAAGGCCACATGTGATTTTCAGGTTCAAGCTAACTTCTAATGATTATTTAATTCTTGGGGGAAGCAGCAGGACCCCAAACTTTCTATCCAATATTTAATTCCTACCCTACCAAATATCAGTTCCACAATGAACCTACATATAGCATATAGCAGTTGCCAGATAACACAGAGTGAAGGAGTTCTCCCACTGAGAGAGAAGTAACTCAGTTCAACCAAGAGAGTCTGAGATCTCACTTGAAGGGAAGTTCCCTGAAGTCTCTAATGTAGCAAACTGGCGATAGGGATGTGACAGAGATTGCTCTCTTCTTATTTCAGCTTCTTCCCAGAGTCTTTTTCTTCAGTGACCTGAAGTGGGGTTGGTATCTTCTCTCTTGAAGCTAAAAGTCAAAAGCACCTAACATTACTGCAGAACCTGCAGAGTGTAGAGCTCTCTCAAGCACCAGGAAAACTAAGGGTCTTATCTCTGCTGTTCTTAGTCCTTTCCCTCAAACAGGCATAGGGAATTGCTCTCCACCAATAAGGAGAGAATTCCATGCCAAGGGAAATATTTTTCAACAAAATTACCTAATAACATAGAAACTACATGTGTGGCAGAAGCAATATCTACTAGCCTTCCTGTCATGTTGGCAGAGCTAGCTCATACTCCTCACAGGCTAGGCTAATTTTTCCTTTTCTTTGGTATTGAACCTGTCCTTGAGACTTAATTGACCCAGAGGAATAAGGTTTAAACTACTGACATAGCTTCCTGGTAGCCTAAGTAAAAAAGGTAACATACAAGAAACCAAGAGTTCCTCTCTCAGGCTGAAAAGCTTTTCTGTGCTATGCTAAGTAAACTTCTCTTAATTAAGATATATACTTATGTAAGGAATCCTAGAAACCAGAGTAGGGAAGTATGATGAAGAATATTTAGGTAAAGGATAATGGAGAGAGAAACAGCAAGAATTTTATCACTGGAGTATACTACAGACCACCCAGACAGAAAGAAGAAATAGATGAGATGGAGAGAAAGAAAAATTAAAGAAAGGAGAAGAAAGAAATTAAGAAATTAAAGCCTGGCTTTAAATATTTAGACATCTACTGCAGCTCTCTCCCTTTCTACTAAAAGTATAGCAGTGAATAACTTCTTGACTAACTCCCATGGATATAATTATCAACTATGTAGATGACACACAGATCTATATGTCCTGACCTAACCTCTCCCCTGAGTTCAAGTTCCAAATCAGCAACTTCCATTTGGACATTTCAAACTAGATCTCTTGGAGACATTTTAAACTCAGCATTTCCAAAACAGAATTCATTATTTTTCCCTTAAAACTCACCCCTCTTACAAACTTTCCTATTTCTATCATAGGTATCAACATTCTTCCAGTCTATTATCTTAAATATGATACAATGATCTTTTCTCAGTCCTCAACCTTCTTGTCCTCCTTGCTAAAGTTCATATTGCTAACTACACTTTCTTCCTACATGTTCTTTCCTCTTTGAACTTTCATGACATTGTACTCATTGGGTTTTCCTCCTACCTAACCAATTGCTTCTTCTTAGTCTGATTTCCATATCACACCTCTTGACTCATTTTCCCCCAAGGTTCTGTCTTAGCCCTTCTTCTCTATATCTCTCCCTTAGTGACCTCCAGTTTCTATGAGTTTAACTGTCAGATCTATGCAGGTTCATAGATCTATATATTCAGTCTTAGTCTCTGCCCCAAGTTTTAGCACCTCATTACCAGCTATATACTGAAGACTTCAAGCTAGAGGTTGCAGAGACATCATAAATTCAACAAGTCCAAAACAGAACTCATTATCTTCCTTTTGCCCCCAAAATCTCCTCTTCTGAACTCCTATTTCTCTCAAAGATACCTCCATTCTTCCGCTTCCCAGGATCATATCAGTGTTATCCTGGACTCCTCACTCTTTCTCATGGCACATAACAAATGAGTAGTCAAATCTTGTGATTTCTACTTCAATATATCTCAAATCCAATGCCTTTGTCATACCCACAGAGCCACCACTTTAGTTCAGGCTCTTATCACTTTTCCCTTGGGTTATTGAAAAAGGGTTCCTAATTGGTCTCCCTGCCTCACACTTCTCCCATCTAATCCATTCTCCACAAAGAAGCCAAAGTGATTTTCCTTAATTACAGATCTCAAAATGATGTTCCCCTACTTAACAAATTCCAGTGGCTCCTTATTGACTCTAGGATCAAATATAAATTTCTCTCTTCAGCTTTTAGTGTCCTTCACAATCTGGTTCCAATCTATCTTTCCAACCTCTTTACATATTACTCTCCCTCCTACACTCTAGAATTCAACTATATTGACCTTCTCTTTTTCTTCACACATGGCACTCCATCTCTGATCTCAGTGCATTTATACTGGCTGTCCACCATGCCCAAAATGCACTCATCTCCTCCCCAAGTAACTGTCTTCCTTCAAAACACAGTTCAAGCACCAGCTGTTAGTCCCCTCCATCCCTAATTATTTTGTATTTATTCTGCATATGCTTACATATGTACATGCTGTCTTCTCTCATAGAACATAAATTCCTTGAGATTAGGATTTTTTTCATTTACTGTATTTGTCCCCACAGAGTCTAGCATAGTGTCTGGCATTAGCAAGTAATTAATAAATGCTGGTGATTAACTTGCCTTAGTGATAATCTTATCCTTTTAATGGTAAAAGAATAAACAAGAGGAAATCTTATTCTGGATTTGATTCTTATTAATTGGAAGGAAATGGTTGCTGGAGTGGAAATGATAAGAAGCCTGGAGGGAAACGACAACTCCTTTTTGGACATAATGACAAAGGCAATCTTGGAATAAACTGACATACAACATAGATTTTGAAAAAGCAGATTTCAAAAGGAGTTTCAAAGATAGGTAGGACACCATAGATCATACTAAAGTGGAAGTCAGCCTAGGAGAGACAGGAGACGCACAAGAAAGAAATTCTGAAGAAACAGAATAAAAAAAAAACTTCACATGGGAAGAAAAAAAATGGGTTTGACTAAAGGGGATAAATGCTCATCCTTACTGCAGATATTCAATTTTGGATGCTCAAAAAATTCACCAATAAAATTAGATTTTAAAAAGCAGTGAAGGTGGAAACAAGTCCAGCTTGCAGAGGATAAATGGATATGAGTGTGGCATGGGCCTATAAAAATAGTGTCAGGATTTCAGGCACTATGAGTCCAGGCTTGTGCTAAGGACAATAAAAGGATGCGAGGAGTTTTTTAAGCTACATTAGAAATAAAAGGTGGACCCAAAAAAAAGGATGATAATTAAAAACAAAGAGAAGGATGAGCTGCCAGTTGTTGTGTTGCTTTGGTTTTTTCTGTCAAAGAGAATAAACTGTGCACTGGAAATGATGGAACAAAAAACGACAAACAGGGAATTGATGCCTAAAATAAGTGAGGAGATAGGAAGAGACCATAGCTGTCCTTATGAACTCAAGTCATCGGACCCAGATGAAACACATTCTCTGGTATAAAGGGTCTAGAAGATATAATTGTTGAGCCTCTGTCAGATTTGAGGAATCATGGAAAATGGAAGAAAAGGACAAATGTCTTGATTTTAAAAGGGTGTGAGAGGAGCCTTATAAACTATAGACCAAAGACCTTCATTTCAATTCCTGGGAAAAATGCTAGAAAGGATCATTTAAAAGATGGTTAGCGAACAACTGAAAAGAGAAGCATGATTACAAAGTACCAGGATGACTTCATCAAAAATGTCATATCAGACCAAATTAATCATGATGATGATGATATTTAGCATTTATATAGCATTTTAAGATTCACAAAGCACTTTACCGATGTTATCTATCCTCACAACTCTAGGACATAGGTCTATTATCAACATTTCAATGTGAGTCACTGTGTGTCTCCTCTCCCCTTATTTTTTCCCCTACCTCATATCTTAGAAGGATAATACCTTCAGGCTAATCCACCAAAGTTTAAGAGAAACCAAAAGTAAAACTATGAGAATAATTTGGTTTCTCCTAATGTTGTGATACTGAGGAATAGCGAAGGTTATATTGGCCTGTACAGGGGCTATCCAAGGAGTGTGAAGCAGCCAGGAAGCTTATACCTCCCAAAGCTGAGTTGACACCTATGTCCTCAGAGCTTCTGGGGGAGCTCTTAGCAAAAGCTTCCTGGGATGGCCCCCAGGGGCCAATTCAACCTCTGCTACAAGGGCAACATGGAAACCTCAGGAATAAAGATTTCTGACTAGAACTCTCATCCTCTGCTTCCTGCTGGCTTGTCAATGAGCAGCAAAAGAATTCAGGAAAGGAGGCCAAATGAGGATTTGTAGACTTTTGGTCTACACTTGAAATCTGTTAGGCAAATATTCTGCAGCTAATCAGGCATTTGCCTCCCCTGAAATTACAGCAAGGATCTGTTTCTCCTATTGAATATATAAAAATGTATCCCATTTTTTAAAAAGTTCCTTTGTCTGAATCCACCTTCCTGGTGCTCATTCAAAATTTCATTTCTTCTCTTCTTTGAGAATTATTATCAGCCTATATACACCTGCTAGGTTTTCAGGCTGAACAGATCCAAGTTTTCATCAGTTTTTCATTTGAGGAAGAGTGAATGAAGAGGCTACATTTAACAGAAGTTACTCTGTCTAAAAGCTATCCATCTCTCCTCCCCCCGCACCCCCTTCCCCCCCCCCCCACACCCCATGCCCTATAACGACTAATGACTTTTATTTATGGGAATTTCTGTTTGCAGTTTGTAAAGCCAACTTTTCAATATGAAAAAACTCATTAGTTTCCATGTGGGTGGAGCAGGGGTGAGAAAAGTTCTGGATTCCTTGAACTAGAGATTTCTAAAGAAGCTTTGTTACTGCTTATAGTGAGGCATTAATTCCCAAGTTAAATAATGAGCCACTATGCCTATGAAAAACCAGGCCTAGGCAAAGTTATTGTCAAGTCCCTGGGAGTTCAGGTAAACACCCCTTTAATTCTCTGCTTGGGAGTGGGAGAAGAGCAGACAGAGTGAGGAGCTAATCCAAAAGGGGTCAGAGACAATGAAGACTGAGCAAGCCGACAAAAATTACCCAGTTCCCTGAAAGATTCCTTTCTTTCATGAGACATGCATTTAATTATTTATTTATTACTTTTATATAAATATAAATAAAATTTATTTATTAAGTGCTATATGCCAGACACTTTATAAATATTATTTCCTTGATCCTATTGATCCTCACACCAACCCTGGGAGGTAGGTGTTATTATTATTATTATCCCGATTTTACAGTTGAGAAAACTGAGGTAAAAAGAAGTTAAGTGACCTGACCAGGGTCACACAGCTAAGAAATATCTAAGACCAGATTTGAGCCTATGTATTCTGAGTCCAGGCATGGTGCTCTATCTACTTTATCACTTAGCTTAATAGGAAGCTAATGAAATATTAAGTGTCATTGAGATGCATAGTGTCCAGGACCTAGGAGGTGATAGACCTATTGTGCTTTACCCTGGTATAATGGCAATTAATTTGAATTTGAAGACCCCTTTTTGTATTGGCAAGTAGGCAGTACTTAGCACCTTATTTCAAGTTAAGCAAAGGTAGCAGGTACTTAGCATTTAGCAAATGATCAAGCCACAGTTGGGGAAACAGAAGGTATGAACTTCTGTCTCCTGTTACTGATGTAACAGGAAGGAGTTGGCTGAAACAGGAAGCTAATGCTGTGTGTATATAAGAAAAGCCCCAGAGAGACACAGTCAGAATTTCTTGGGACAAGAATCTGGTGGCAGAAGCTATTTTGAAGTGAAGCCCAGGAGGCTGAAAACAAAAGACCCTTCCTCCTCCCCCCCACTTTCCCAGGTCAGAGAGAATGATTTTTATTTTGAAAACCTGGGTGGAATGACTGATTCTGGGAGCCAGTTGGATTTCTTCTGGGTCCAAGGGCCAGCCAAACTGCCCAAGGACTGAGGAAGCATGACTGGGAAGCAAGGACTTTGTCTGTTTGTGGCTTGGTTGAGCCTTGAATTCCCAGGAACAGAAATTGTGAAGGACTTGAGATGGACTGGACCCTGTGAACTTCGGTGTGAAGCAGGACCTACAAAGAGAGCTGGACAAGAAACTGGGAGCTGTCTGCCTTTGAATCCAGGTGATAGTTTGGTGAATCTAGGTAAGATCTGGGACCATGGAAGGGGATCCAGGGAATCCAAGAAACTACCCCGAGTTAAGCTGAAAGAAGACTTTACTTGGATACTGTGTACTGACTGAGGAATTATAAATTTACTAGTGACCTGGGGTGGAGGGTTTGTGTATTTTCTAATGATTGTACTTAGTGATTAATGATACTTAGTAATTGATTGCTGAATAAGTGACTGATTGAGTTAACTTAGTTGCCCCATGAGTGGAAGACTTTGACTATTGTACTTTGAGATTACTGAATGACTAAGGAGGCAAACCTGGGATACCAGATGATTGTTCTTTGTTCAAAACTTTGTGGCCACTATGTCGGAAACTATGTGGCCATTTTAATGATAAACTGTTGTGAATACTATATTGTGATTTTCTGTGATAAGTTATAATACTGTGAATGCTGTACCTTGATTTTCTGTGAATGTTTCGCTTTGATTTGTTATGGAATAAATAGAGTTTTCACTATACTCTGTAATCAGAACCTTAAAAGCTGTTCACGGCAATTTTCTGGAAAGTTGCTCATGCATGGCATTGCACCTGGTCAGACCATATCTTGTGCTGAGTTACGAGAGACAAATTTTAGAAACGAGGTTGTTAAACTAGAGAACATCCAGAGGAGACTAGCCTTCCTGGGGAAGGGTTTTGAGATCCTGCTATAGAAAGATCTGTTGAAGGAAATGGAGATAGTTAACCTGAAGGAGAGAAGACTTGGGAGTGGGGGAGGTGTTGGGGCACAATAGATATTTACTTTAAGTATTTAAAAAGCTATCATGAGAAGGTATTGGAATTGTTCTCCTTGGCTCCAGGAGGTATAACAAGGAGTAACTGGTGGAAGTTACAAAGAAAACTAATTTAGGTTTAAAGGAAAAACTTCCTAGGATATGATATGAGCAGGTGACTTGATGTGCTCAAGTGATCAAACCCAGATGAGCTACATTCTAGGGTACTGAAAGAACTGGTATATGTTATTTCTAAATGATTGTCAATAATCTTTGAAAGAGAAGAATATAATACATGTATACATTCTAGTGTTTAGTGTAAAGGAGGAAAATTGTTATTGTTCAGTCATTTCCAACTCTTTGTGATCCCAGTTTGGGGTTTTCTTGGCAAAAATACTGGAGTGGCTTGCCATTTCCTTCTTCAGTTCATTTAACAGATGAGGAAACTGAGGCAAATAGAATTAAGTGATTTGCCCATGGTCACACAACTACTAGGTATCTGAGGTCACATTTGAACTCAGCTCTTCTTGATTCCAGGACCACCACTTTATCCACTGGGCCACCTAGCTGCTTCCAAAGGAGAAAAGGCTAATGCCTTCATAGTCAGAGTGGATTACCAATTACAGAGATTCATAGAGGGAGATATAGTCACACTTGAGAAAGTATACAGATTAAGACTGTACATGGAGGCTTGAAATATAGCTCTTGACTGTACTTATCCATCATTAGGTTTATGTCATGACAACTACCACATTAGCCTATGTGAGACTAACAGGGATGTAGGCCCACTGTGTCTCTGGAAACAGTTCAAACTTAACTGGCCCAGGAATGTCTTATCAAGAGTATTAAACTACATAACTAAAGCAAAGGAGCCACAGTAAAGGTGTAAATCAGAAGACAAAAGCCCAAAGAGGACTGGATGAGAGACAGAACAGTGGATAACTATTCCCTTGGAAAGTTAAAGGATCAAAGGAACAGAGATATGGAGGCCTGATACAAGAATAACTCCAAATTGTTCAGGTACAATTGGGAGGCACTGAATAAAAATAAGGAAGCAGTAGAAGCATAAGAAGAAAATTTTGAAATAAACTGTTCATACATGTTTCATTTGTTATGTAACAGAGTTTAAGTCATAGTGATTATAATATTTCCCAAATAAACACACAAAATGCAAGTTATAACCAATCAGTCAAGTCCACCAACAAATTCTATTTGCCTCAGTTTCCTCATCTGTTAAATGAACTGAAGAAGGAAATGGCAAGCCACTCCAGTATTTTTGCCAAGAAAACTCCAAATGGGGATCACAAAGAGTTGATGAGTTCATATGTTTTTAAAATTTATTTTTAGTTTTCAACATTCACTTTCACAAGATTTTGGATTCCAAATTTTCTCACCATCTCTCCTCTCCCCCACCTCAAGACAGCATGCATTCTGATTACCCCCTTCCACCAAACTGCCCTCCTTTCTATCATATCCCCTTCTCTTATCCTCTTCCCTTTTATTTTCCTGTAGGGCAAGATATATTTCTATACCCCATTGCCTGTATGTCTTATTTCCCAGTTGTATGTAAAAACAATTTTTAACATTTGTTTTTAAAACTTTAATTTCCACATTCTCTTCCTCCCCACCCACCCTCCTTGAAAAGACAAGCAACTCAATAAAGGGTATACATGTGAAGTCATGCAAAACACTTCCATAACAGTTATGTTGTGAAAGACTAACTATATTTCCCTCTATCCTATCCCACTCTCCATTTATTCTATTCTCTCCTTTGACCTGTCCCTCTTCAAAAGTGTTTACTTCTGATTACCCCCTCCCCAAATCTGCCATCCATACTATCACCCCCTCCCTTTACTACCTTCCCCCCTACTTTCCTTTTTTTAAAAAATTGATTTACTTTTAGTTTACAACATTCAG
>JAQQSV010009239.1:0-13571 GCA_028646515.1 Pseudochirops corinnae | reverse complement strand
AATTTATGAAATTTTAATAGAAGTGAGAAAACATCATTCAATATGTAGTTTTTTGCCTTGCACTCAACTTTTCAAGGTCTCATGGTATGAATATAAAGGAGTTAAGCTTTGATGAGATCCAATGCCAGTAGTCCCTACTGCAGAAAACCTTTAATCTTCACTATGTAGCACCAGATTTAGGAAGAGGTGAGTGGGTTATAATGATACTAATAACAATAGCTAAGATTGACAGAGAGCCTTAAGGTTTGCAAAGCACTTTACATACATTATCTTGTGAGATAGGTACTATTATCACCATCATTTTACAAGAGAGGAAACAGAGGCTAAGACAAGTTAAGAGTGATCAGATCCGTCCTCCTGACGTCACATTGAGCATTCAAACCTACTATACCACCCAGTGACCAAGTTGGTGAATCGTGATGATAATTTATATCCAGACACTTTAAAAAATCTTCAGGTGAAATTGTGCTCATCCTTATTGTGGTATGGGACATCAGAAAGAAGCAGAAAACTAGTCCAGATGTGGTCAGAACACATCTGGGCCAGTATAATCAGGTTTAGGCACTGCATTTTACCAAGGACACTGATAAGCTGAAGGGCTGTAGAGAAGATTAACCATTAACCCTATGAGAATTGATTAGAGGAATCAGGGATGTTTAGCTTACAGAAGAGGACGCTCTGGGGAGGTGGGTAGGGGGAACATACTAATTCTCTTCAAGGATTTGGAAGGCTGTCATGGCCCTGTGGAGGAATTAGACTTGTTATTTAAGCTTGGTGAAAGGAAAACCTTTTTAATAATTAGAGCTATCCCAAGGTGGAATGCCTTTGGAAGTAGCGGACTTTTTCCCTCAGAAATTGTCAGATCTGGATGACTGTTTAGCCAGTATGCCATTGTAGAGATTCCTTTTCAGGTATGGGTTGGACTCCCTGACCTCTGAAGTCCATTCGAACTCTTTAAATTCTACGATTCTGTTTTCAGAGGCTGAACATTAGTTAATATCATTTTCTACATTGCACTCCCACATGAAGTTGTCAACACTGACAAACAGCATTAGAGTTGAGAAAGATCTCAATCTTTACAGAATTTTTAATACAATATTTTCATTCATCTAGCCTGTGGAAGATCCCTTTACTCAATCTAAATTTGGGACCTAAAGGACTGAGTGGTTCTATGAATAATATTTTAATGTTGTATAAAATCCACTGTGGATTGCTACTGCTCCTTTTTCCAGGTAGCCCTCCACAAGGTCTTTCTGTCACAGAGCTGATGGAGACAGTTAATGGAGTTTCCAAGATGAGCATTGCACATGAAATTGTGGTCAACCAGGATTTCCATATGGAAGAGATGGCCTTATCTCCAGATAGGTAGATGCTTCTCAAAGTTCATTCATTTCTCTCCCTGGCACAGAAAGATCTAGAGAACAGGCTCCTTTTGACCAAATTCAAAGTTTCTTTATTTCATAGCATGAACTTAAGTTTTATTCAAACAGGAAAAGATATCCTTAGTGCTTATGTGTATTGGTATTGAAGTGTTGAAGAAATATTAACCAAGATCAAACTAATGTTATTATTGTGGGAGTTTGCATTTCAGAATTTCATTTACTAGTTAATAGTTCATGTAGATTTCAGTTCTTCTCAGACAGACCCTGAGGAAGTAGCCCCCAGCAGTTTCACATTTACTTTTTTAATTGACTGTAGATCAAACAGGCACCTATTAAAAGATTATTTTTCCAACAGTGGTGTTGCCAACTCTGCTTACAGTCTAAGATTCCAGTGGAACTCTGTTTCATAAATCACCCTAAATAATGATCCTGTAAATCAATTTTGATAATAAATAAGGGCCGTATACCTCCAGCCCCCAGAAGACTCTTATTTTGGCCCCTCCTTTAGTTTACAATGCAGATAAGAGTCAATGAGCATTAATTCCACTGTCAGATTTTTTAATTTCCATTTTTCCCATTTGATATCAAAATATTAGCAAATTTATAGATCTCTTCATCTTGCCTGCCTTTTGGCCCTTTTTAGGTCTTTGCAAGAAAGTGAATGACTGAACTGCCCAGATTAGAGTTAATGTAGGTCACATGCGACATGTGTGAGAGGAGTGTGCCAAACTCGATTCCCCTGGAGCACTAAGTAAGGCTTTATTGAGATTTCCAGTCTGGCACCTGCAAGTACTCTTTGTACCCTCACCCTCACCGCCTTCACTGTCCCTGGACTTCCAAGTCAGCCCTAGGACTGGGCAGCTGCTCCTTACAATCAGCAGAGCCAAACTAAGGAAGTGAGCAGCTAGAGGAGAGGGAGGGGCTCTGACCTGAAATTCTAGGGAAAACTATGTTAGAACAAATAGTGATATCAGGTTTTCTTTGTGTTTTGTTAACACCTCAACTACAGTGTGCTTAATAATGTAAAGGTTGAGTGAGAAAAAAGTTAAAAATTGACAGTCATCGAAGCCACAAGTTTGGATTATTCTGATTACAGTTGTGGGTTTCTAAAAACAGAACAAACAAACAAAATCCAAATCTTTACATCAAAAGAGAACTCTTTCAGTTGTCTTCACTCGATACCCTTATATCCTTTAGAGATTTAGAGTTCATAAGAATCACGGTTGTGCCCTTTCTATCTGAAGGACTGTCCCTTCTACCTCTGCCATACTAGAGTGGCTAAGTGTAAATCTAATCTTTAGACCTTGGGCCCATGTCTATCCCCAGATATAGATATAATTCCACATACAGACTATGTCCTTTTCTTGTTAGTTTTAGTGCCCTAAACAAAGATCAAGACATTCTAGCCCTTTGACCATTGTGTAGGTCATGATAGAAAGCAAGCTCCTTATCTCCAGTGCCCAGCACAGAGCCTGGCACATTTTGTTGTTGTTCAGTCATGGCCGACTCATAATGACCCTGTGGACCATACTGTCCATGGGATTTTCTTGACAAAGATACTGGAGTGGTTTGCCATTTCCTCCAGTGAATTAGGCAAACAGAGGTTAAGTGACTTGCCCAGGGTCACACAGGTAGTAAAAGTATCTGAGGCCAGCTTTGAACTCAGGTCCTCTTGATTCCAGGACCAGCGCTCTATCTATTGAGCCATCTAGCTGACTCAAACTCTGTGTGTGGCACATAGTTGGTACTTAATACGTTCCTGCTGATTGAGTGGAAAAAGTTTGAATTATTCATTTATCCTCTTCTAGTCTGGAAAGCAAGATTAAGGAGACAATGCACAATGCTTTCTGGGACCATCTCCGAGAGCAGCTGGCAGCTACTCCCCCAAATTACACTTATGCTCTTCAGCTTCTGAAAGAAATCAAAGAGGTGAGCCGCTCTGTAGATGGTGCTGGGTCATCTCCTGTGTCAGCGTGAGAGTTTGGGGCTGGAGTCCTCAGTCCAGTGGAATCCCGGTTAATACATAAGCATGCAGTGGGATGTTTTCTGTTAAAAACTGAATAAATATTTAATGATGGCCTATAAAGTGCAAGGGATTGTACTGGGTTCTCTGAGTGGAAACAAAGATGAGATCTTGATCTTTACGGTTTAGTAGTATGTTTAAGACTACATATGCCACTATCCACAGTGCAACCACAAATTCCAGAAGAGACTACTAGAGAACATGCTGGATATTTCAGAAGTGACAGAAAGAGCAGTCAGGAGAATCAGGGAAAACTTGAGAAAGAGGTAGCATTTGGTTACCTACAGAATGATCTCATCAGACTCTGCTGATTGAGAGGAGATTTGACACCTAATGGTGTAACTGAAAGAACACTGGCCTAGAATCAGGAATTTTAGTCATTCTAACTGGCTATATAGCTTGGAAAAATTACTTCACCTGTCTGTAGAATTAAAAAAGGCAAAGATTTGAGGGGAGTAAATTGTAGAGGTGATGGGAACAGTATCTTCAGAGGCACAAAGGTGGGAAGGATATGTCTGGGTTAGGGGGAGAATAAATCAGTCTGCCTAGGACCAGATTGCAGAAGGCCTTAAAAGCCATTCTGAGGAATTGGGACTTTATTCTCTAAGCAATGATTTCTGAGAAGAGGAGTAATGAGGCTAGGATTTTCAGTTTCTTTAGTGCACAATCCAAAACAGATGCTTCTGGGCAAACTCTTAATTTTTTTTCTGTTTTCTGGGAAAGAATATAACATCTGTTAGAACATTGTATATTGTTTATTTATGTAACAATTTTTATACATTTTGTTTTTTATAACAATAAAAAGTGCTTCAGTTCGATAAAATATTTCAAGTGAATACTAACATCCTCATTTACCTATCCTAATGTTCATCCTCTCAGTTGGCATCTCAAAAAAAAACCCCTTTATTAAGGCCACCACATTCTCCAGGTGGGGCATGTTCTGAACTTGCAATACTACTCTAATATAGCTTGTGTAGGAGACAGCATGGATAAATACCACCATTGCTAGAGTATGAAGATGCCCCTCCCAGCCTTCCTGGCTACACAACACGCCAAGCCCTACCTTTGGCAGGAGTGGCTAGTGCCCTCCCCTCTGAGATCCCATTAGATTCTCCCAACTATTCTGTATGTATCCTGTACATACATAGCTCTTTACACATTATCTCTCTCTCTCTAGAGAGTTTGCAAAGACTGGTTTTGTTTTTGTTTTTATCTTTCTTTGTATCCTTGGGCTCAGCACAGCACCTGGCACATAGTAAACGTTTGCTAAATTCTTGCTGAACCTCTATCAGGTTCTTCACCTGTGGTCTGTGAATTTGTTTAAAAAAAATGTTTAATCACTGCATTTCAGTATAATTGGTTTCCTTTGTAATCCTTTGTATTTCGTACTGTACATTGAAAGATGCATGAAGCCCTCATGCATGAAGCCCTTTGCCAGGCTATCACAGGGGTCTATGGCACAAAACAAGTTAATGAGCCATGCTCTCAGTAGAATCTGTCACAAAAGGGGGGTGGGAGTGGGGCAAGAGTCTCCAGGAAGTCCAGAACCTAAGACTCCTGGGCATCCACTAGACATGGGAAAGGTTGGCTTCAGCCAAAAGTTGATGGCTCTGTGGAAAGCTTTGTTTTGCTGAACAGTAACACAGGCAATGGGTTTCCCCTCCTGGGCAGATTCTGCTATCGTTGCTCCTGCCTCGCCAGAGCCGTCTAAAGAGTCAGATTGAAGAAGTGATGGACATGGAGCTTCTCAAGCAGGAGGCTGACCATGGAGCACTGGATGTCTCTCATCTCTCCACCTATATCCTGAGCATGATGACAATGCTCTGTGCGCCAGTTCGAGATGAAGAGGTTCAGAAGCTTGAGAGCATATCAGATCCTGTGCAGCTACTGAGGTGGGGAACTAGCAGCACTGGCCTTAGGAACCAGCCTCTTCTCCTGTGCCAGAAACATTTTCTGAGGTCACACTGATGATATTCTCCTAGCTTTGCCAGACCTGATTAAAATCTCTTTCTTTTTGCCAGGGCAGAAAGAACCCCAACCAAATTCCCTGACACAAAATAGCAATGAAATGTTCATCCCAACATTTGTATCTAAAAAAAAAAATCATTTAAAGGACCAGTAAGTTTAAAGTTCCTTCAAATGCCTCCTGGTTTTTATTTTTCAAGCAAAGTATAGCAGGGTTGATCTTTTGCCCTTTTCTCTCCTTTGTTTGATAGATCTTCTACTCAAATCCTCTGCCCTGTGGAGGTGGTGGTGTGGAAGAGGGGACCCTTGGGTCTTAAAGGCTATGGCAGCTCAGGCAGGTCCTAGATGACTTCCAAGTATGGGTACACTGAGGGACGCATAGCTCAATATGATTTTTGAGGGCCAGCCCAACTAAATTGAGAGAGACTTATGTGCAGATTGGCCAGAGTGATTAATTTTTCAGCTACTGCAATTCTCATAGACCATCCATTAAGATATCAAAGGGCTGTGATCTATGTGGAGAAAGGGAGTGCCTACATAGACAAAAACATTGATTCCTGAAATAGTCAATTAAATTCTCTATATACATGCAACTTGTGAGCATAATGGAATCCACTAATGTCTTTCTAACAGAGAACTAGAGCCATTTTTCATTCATAACCTTCTCTTTTCTGCAAACACAAATCCTATGAATAGGGAGGAATAGCTTATGTATGGAAAAACCAAAGCCCCCAGAAGTGACATATTTCAAGTTCATATTTCCAGAAAGCCCAGAAGAGAATCTAATTATGGGCAGCTCAGTGATACAGTGGATAAATGGTCAGACCTAGAGTCAGGAAGACTCATCTAGCTCTGTGGCCCTGGGCAAACCACTTAACAATGTTTGCCTCAGTTTCCTCATCTGTAAAATGAGCTGGAAAAGGAAACAGCAAACCACTCCAGTGTCTTTGCCCAAAAAAACCCCAAATGGGGTCTTGAGGAGTCAGACACAACTGAAAAACAACTCAACAACAACAACAAAGAATCTAATTAGAAATATGACTTTTTGAGAAGTATTATGGTGTAATGGAAAGTACTCTTCTTCAGACCTATATTTTCCTTAATTCATTTGGGACTACTTTGTTGCAGGCTAAGAATTTGGGGTAGGTTTATTGTTTTGTTCGTAAGTTATTAAGTTTATAATACATTTGAACAAATATAGATTCTAAGGCCAGCTCTGCTAATTTACTAGCTTGTGGCCTTGATGAGACAGTTTACCTCACCTCTTTGGGCCTTAGTTTTCTCACCTGTAAATTGAAGAATTAGGACTGGATGAGCTCTAAGGTTACTTCTACTCCTAAAATTCCATGACACCTACCCCAGGGCTCCTTCTTCTAAAATCTTCCATGCTTCCTCTTGCAGTGTTTAATTTTTCATTTCTTCTTCTGGCAGGGAGATATTCCATGTTCTAGGCCTGATGAAAATGGACATGGTGAACTTCGCCATCCAGAGTATACGACCACATCTGCAGGAGCATTCAATCCAGTATGAACGGGCCAAATTCCAGGAGCTTCTCCAGAGGATGCCCAGTACGTACAGGACTGGAGGGCTGGATAGGGCCAATGGTGTGTTTTATCCTTGTAGAGGACTATGGTTGCCATTTTACAAACACTAGGAACAAAGCTTCTAAGTCACCTGCTGGGCAGCAGAGTAGACTGCAGTCAATTACTTTAGCACTTAGAGCAAAAAGTTTCACAAATCATTTCTTTATTGATGATATGTTTGGAGTGTACAGAATGTTGTTAGGGCCCTATAATTTTTTTTCCTCATAGACTTCCTTGATCACACCACAAAGTGGCTAAGCCAAGCAGCTGCTGAAGTCATGACACCCCCTCCACCATCCTATGACTCTCCAGACCAAATCACTTCTTCACCTGCAGATGAGACAATGAAAGGCAATTCTATCATAAGCCCCTCAATGGTACTAAACCAGGGTTATATGAAGCTTCTTCACTGGGACTCTGACAATGAGCAGTTTCCGGAGGTATGGCTGCTGGTGGGAGTATTTCATTACTTTTTAGTGTCAGGGGCTTGAGGTGGGGTCCTTCCCTTACTGACTACCTGCTGGCTTTTATCTCATCAGACTGTGATGATGGACAGGACCCGGCTGCAGGAGATTCAGTGCCAGTTAAATCAACTGACCATTTTGGCCTCCGTGCTGCTAGTAGCCAACAGCTACTGTGGCCCTAAGTTACTGAGTTCACTTCAGTTTGTGGACAGACTGAAACAAATAATCAAAGTCCTCTTGGAGGGAAATCAGTCAAGGTGAGTAATATAAATCTTGATCTTTTCCAGAGACAGGATGTATTTGGAAGGCAGGAAGTCAGTGAATGGTTGTTTACTTTTCATCACATAAATATTCCTAGAGGTCATTTGAAATTATTGCTGGTGCTTTTTTTTGACATCTTTGGGGCATGAGAGAACAGTATTATTTTCATTCAAAGTGGGTATCAAGACATAAAAGATTCCTCTTCTGTCCAGTGGATGGTGTTGGGCTAGTCTTGGGAGAGTTGGGTTACTGAGGGGTTGGATGGTCCATCAGATAACAGTAATGCCTATGTTCTCCTCTATGCAGAGCAGAGTCCTAATGAGACCACCCAAAAACATTTTGAAAAGGAAACCTTAAAAACAAGATTTGTAGAACTAATCATAAAAGCTGATGAGCATTCCTAGAGCAGATACTGACACAGTTAGAAGTGAATTTGTCAGTTTTTCTTGTTTTAGGAGACGCGGAACAAAGTATCATGTTCAGTGATTATCCTGGGTGTCTGGAGAGCTGGGTTCTATTCCTGGATCCATCACTGACCAGCTGCATTGCCTGGGACACATCACTTAACCTCTCTCTACCCCAAATTCCTCTTTTGTAAAGGGAAGCCATTGGATTAAGATATCTGCCACCTCTTCTAAAATTGTCTCCATCTAATGAGGCAGTTATCTTGATTGCAACCTTCAAAATATTGCAATATCTATCATGACCTGCTGTCCTTTGGATGGGAGGGATTGGAACATTTTTGTTCATCAGGATCTTTCTTCTATATAATATGCCTTATACAGGGCACAGACTCAGAAATGGTTGACTTTCTGTTTCCTGTGATTCAGGCTCGATGAGGCTTTGCTGAGTATAAGTGACCAAGTGCTTCAGGAAATACAGCAGGCCCTTGTGGACCTGAACCTTCCTGCGCTAAGCAAAGACAATGTGGCTTCCCTGTCAGGCCAGATCCATAGTGTGGCCAAAGAAGACAACTGTGTCCGCAGCATCATTGGTGAGAGACCCTTGTAGGCAAAGGCAGATATCCTATCTCCAGCAAATAGATGGAGAACCATTTAAAATGTGCAAGATTCAGTGTTCTTAGAAGTGCAGCTTTGGTCATGGGACACAAAGCTAGGCTGCCCAAGAAAGAGTGATTCTGTTCTGTGGACACCAGGGCTTTCCAGGTGAGACACAGCTTTGTCCTATCCATTGGATGCCTTTGGTCTTCTCAACCCTTCTTCGCATTCAGCACCAAGAGATTAATTTAGACTGCCAGCTATGATTGGAAATGATTTGTTTATTGACTAGTCACCATGTCGCTGTCCTTTATGGAAGGTGTGAGTCTGGCTGTTGTAATCTCTCAGAAATAGTTTTATTGTACTTCAGGGACCTGACTGTTAAAGTGATTTGGTTCAGGCCATTCATTTCAGTTTACATGCCCATCCTTCCAACTCATCACCCATTGTCTTTCCGGGGCAAATCTAGTGCTGCTTCACTGAAGGATTTGTTCTCTGAATAGACACTGCTCCTAGTCTAGAATGGAAGCAGTGAATTCCCTCAGATTTTTGTCTAACCTTAATTGCTGCCCAGCTTGTGCTCTAGTCCTAGGTGTGGGTATAACATGATATGGTGGAGAGAGTACTAGATATGAGGCCAGTCAGAGGCCAAGGGTCAATGTCCGTTCTGCTTGAGTTCCTAAGTTTTTCTGCCTCATTTCATGTCCTGGTCATCTCATCATCTCTATTTAGATGACTCTCAAATTTATGTCCTACTTGTTCCTGAGAGTCAGTTCCACATTGTAAACTTTTTACTGGACATCTCATAGATATCCCTGACTCAGTATGTGCAAAATAGAAGTCCTTCCAAACTCCCTCTTTTTCTCAAAGGCACCACCAGTCGAGGGGGTTGGATTAGATAATCTTTAATCCAGGGGGTTCTTGAGGTCCCTCCATGCTCTAAGTATGATCCTAGGATGCTAGAAAAACTTCTAATACTGAATTCAGAATTTAGTGTCATGTCATCTCATCTCAACTGGGTCCGTACTGCAAGCAGGCCAACCAACATTCTCTCCCACTCTGTTTGATTTTTTCTCCCCCTCTCCTTCCTCACTGGCTGTTCTGGATCTCTTCTCTCCAGACTCTCCTGACCCAGCCCCTCATCCCAGACACACTGTCTCAGCTGGGACTCTGCCTCATACTTGTCTTGATCACAAAGAAATCGAGACCATTCTCTGAGAGCTTCCCTTCTCCTCTTCTTCTCACATCATCCCCACAACTTCTCCTTCGGTCTCTTCCTTCACTCTTGTTATTTATGAAGTAATCCTTCTCCATACTCAGGAAACCCCTTTGTGTGCACCCGCCATCTCCATTCTCTGTCTTGAGTTTCTCTCGAGCTGTTGGATCCCTCCCTGCTGCCTGCCTCAGAGAGCCCTCGCTTGATTCCATCTTCTCCCTCTGTAGCCAGGGCCCTCCCTTCTGTATGTTGCATTTCACTTTCCAACTTCGTCCTTCAGCTGAAGCAGGCACCTCCAAAGTCTTCTCCTAGTTCCCCCGTCCTCTTGGATCTGCACAGCATCTGACGCTGCCAGTCACCCTCTTTTGGACAGTCTCTGTGCCATGTTTTCATGATGCTGCTTTCTCCTGGTTCTCCTATTTGTCTGACTCCTTTTAAGGCTCCTTTGTTGGCTCTTCATCAGTATCATTCCCACTCACTGTGGCTGTCCTCCAAGGCCCTGTCCTGGGCCTCCATCTACACACTATACTCCTTCCTCTCATTTGGTCCCGGCTTCAGTTATCTCTCTATGCAGATGACCCCTAGATCTACACATCCAGCATGAGTTTCTTTCTTGAGTCAACAGTTCTGCATCTCTAATTGCCTCTTGGCCATCTCAGATTGGGTGTCTAGTAGAATCTCCAGCTCTACATGTCCAAGTCAGAGCAGAACTCACCATTTCTCCCCAGCTTTTTCCCTCTTCCTGTTGCTGTTGAGGGCACAGCCCTGGTTCCCAACCTTGGCGAGATCCTCAGTCTTTCATTCTCATCTGTCTGATCTGCTGCTAAGTTTTGTGGTCTCTGCCTTTTTATCTCTTCTGTATATCCTCTTCTCTCCACTCATACAGCGGATGGGGCTCTCATGGCCTCTGCCTTGTACTGCAGTAATGGTCCTCGTGCCTGCTCGGTGAGCGTCAGTGATTCCTGTTACCTCTGGGATCAAATAGAAACTCCTGCTTGGAATTTCAAACTCCTTGTAACCTGACTCATTCCTCTGTTTCCAAGCTTTTTATTTTCCTTCCTTCTATTCATCCTCCAGACCGTGATACAAGTCTGACCATCACCTGACTTCCTACAAGGCTCTGCTTAAACTTTCAGGGTCAGCCAGTCCCGCCCCCCAGGCCCCAGGCCTTAAACACCTTTCCCTTTCAGGTTATATTCATCACACATACACTTCACATACATTCTGGATCCAGCTTCTGTATATACCAGCTGTTTGTATGTTACTCCCCTATTGGAATCTATGCTCCTTGAGGGCAGGGAGTGAAGTTTTGTTTTGGGCCGTTCTTTATATCTCTGGTGCTTTTAGCACAGGGCTAAATGATAAATAAGGATCTGTCGATGGACTCACCAACAGCAGGGCTATTACACGCTGGTGCCCACCTAAATCAATCATGCAAATAACTGAAAATTTGCTATCTCTCTCATTTCTTTCGAATTTGCTCTGTCTTTAGGATCTCTATAGTAAAACCAAACTAAAACTAAAACACCTCAACCAAATTGCATGTCTTAACTGCCTGAGCAGGTGAGTGGGTGAGTGGACATTTTATGCTCATGTTCCTTCCTCCTGTGAACAGGCCAGTAAAGATCAAACATGATTTCCCTCCTTGAACTCTTACTGTCTGTCCATATCCGCAGATCAACGGATCCGTTTGTTTCTCAAGTGCTGCTTGATCCGGGGTGTGCAGCTTTCTCTGAGAGACCTCCCTGGGGGCATTACTCCTATTGAAGAGGAGCTGGCAGAAATGGGCCAAAGGTTTTCAAGCCTGATACATCACAATCAACAAGTGTTTGGGCCCTACTACGCTGGCATCTTAAAAAAAGTGCTCTTCTCTCCACAAGAGTAGGAAGGAAGCATGGATTCTACCTGACATCTCCAGTGGAATGCCCTGGTGCGGCAGAAGAGACCTCTTGTCCCTTGCCTATGGCTGGCATGACAGCCACACCTCCTCTTCCCCCCTGCAGCCAGGACACCCAGGCTGCATGTGAGCAACAAAGTTGCCTGAGCCCTTTTATCAATAAATTTCTGAGCTGCAAGAATCATTTGCTCCTGTGCTGGAGCTTTAGGCTTGGCCATTGGTGGCCATCCCACCTACTGGTTAGTTGAGAAGCTGAAGGGTTTGGACAGCTTTCCATAGCACTTGGGAAATTGATGGGTATTTTTGTTTTGTATATAACCACAAGAACCAGGTAGCCAGGACACCTAGATTCTGTTCCTGGCTGTCATCCTGGATGACAGGGTGGCCTGTCTCAAGGGGAAAAGCCTTTAACTACAGTCCATGAGGACTGTGACTGCACAGCCTTTGAGTTCTGGGTAGAAAAGGGCCTCTGAAAGTCAGAAACCTACTTAATTGCCTCAGGACTTTTTTTTTGAAGAATTGAGGAAATCTTTTCCCCAAGGCTAACCGCCCAGTTAGGGCCTTAGGTGGATGCTGCACAGTGGAGGGGAAACCAGGGACTAGATAACAAGGGCTTTTCCATCTTCCTATTCTTTTGGGTGGTCTGGAAAAAACAGGACAGAAGGGAGGGGTATCTGTTATGGTGTCAGCTGAGGAAATGGGCTCAGATTGTGAGGGACTTTTCCCCTTCTCACGTAAGTGAGCAGTGGAATAGTTCCTGTTCCTTTCTTTCTTATCTTTAGCTTAGAATTAATCTCTGGCATCAGGGGCCATCATTGATATGTGCAGTTAGCATCATACTAGATTGGTGCTGAGGGGCCCTCAGGCTAGCATCCTGAGTATGCAGCATCATGGTACCACCTGATGACAAATCTACCTCTAACCATGATGTCTACAATTAGGTATCATCATTAAGGAATTCAAATGGGGCATCTTTTTGAAATGGGCAGCCCTGAGAGAGTGGAAATTCAGTCTTGGTCAGGAGCGGGGTGGGGAGAGTGGGGGGGTACAGCAGGCACAGTAGGGATAGAGAGAGGAAGCAAGAGTTCTTATTCCAGGAAAGAGATTCTGGTGGGATGAGGAGTATGGTTGGTGGGGAGTGAACTGAAATGAAAATTCTGCCATTGAAAATTAAAACCTGGAATGAATAATTTCTAGAGTTTTTGAGTTGGTCCTCTTGTGTGTGCATATGAAGGAGGTAGATCAGAATCTCCCTAATGCACCATCAAAAATAAAGAAGAAGGCAATCCAGTCACTCCTGTCCTCTGGCTCTGAGAAACTGTAATGATTAATTGGTGCTTGTGAGAGGCAGCATTGACACAGTGGATAAAGAGCTGCTGGTGGATCCTGGAAGACCCAAGTTCAAATCCTGCTTCTCACAAATCCAGGCTGTTACCCATGAAAAGTCCTTAAATCTCTCAGTGCTCTAGGAAACTCTAAGACTATAAGATACAGACTTGAATAGTAGAGGAAGTTTCCTTAAATGGGCGTTTTCTATACCAGTTTAGTCACAGGTCCAATCTCTATCCTAATTAGTACTAATTTATTCTGGCACCTGATGGCCAAGTAGTAACACATTCAAGGGTATGATATTTAAAGTACGTTGCAAATGAGATGGGCAACCAGAGGGGA
Organism: Pseudochirops corinnae; assembly: GCA_028646515.1. Classification (NCBI taxonomy): domain Eukaryota; kingdom Metazoa; phylum Chordata; class Mammalia; order Diprotodontia; family Pseudocheiridae; genus Pseudochirops; species Pseudochirops corinnae. Next base: position 111 of record JAQQSV010009239.1, on the reverse strand, counting down.
CCCTCATCTAGTCGAACCCCCTTTGCTTTTTTTTTTTTTATTTGCTCATTTACTTTTTATTTACAAGATTCAGTTCCACAATCACTTGAGTTTCAGATTTTCTCCCCTCCC
>JAQQSV010009238.1:0-13571 GCA_028646515.1 Pseudochirops corinnae | reverse complement strand
AGTAAGTTAAGCTATATGTTCCTTGAACTTGAGACTTAGACAAGTCTTTATTGCTTGAGGGTAGTGCTGCTGGACTGATGGAGATTTTGGAAACTTGCAGAGAAACATATAATTCAATAAAAAAAGAAATGTATTGTGACCTGATTGCCATGGTATATTTTAGCAGGTATTTTTTGAATGCTTTGATTAATAATATTTAAATGGCATGCATTGAGAGGTGTAAATCTGATTAGTGTTTCTGAAGTACTAGTGAGTATTATGGAATGAGAAATCAGAGACTCATGAACCACATATTTATTATACCTTTTCACCTAACTCCAAACTCACTGCACTGTACTCAAAAGTTTTCTACTCTCTTCCCTATTACAGAATGGAAGTTACAATGGAGGCTTCACAGGTGGTTTTACATGCCAACCTACTGGTTTGTTTTTTTATTTTTTTAATTTTTAACTGTATATGCCTTTTCAGAGGGATGAAATGCATCTAAAAGCTGGGTGGTTTAATGGATGAAGTGCTGGACCTGGAGTCTAGAAAACCTCAGTTCAAATGCAAAATCAAAAATTTACTAGCTGTATGAACTTGGGTAAGTGATTTAATATTAGTCTGCCTCAGTTTCCATATCTGCAAAATTAGAATAATGATAGTATCTGCCTCCTATAGTTATTGTGAGGATCAAATGAGAAAATAATTGTAAACTGTTTTGCAAAACTTAGCTATAATTATTATTATACACAACAATTTCATGCACAGATCATGGACTTATTCAAAATTTGTCAACTGATTTAACTACCCGTAAGTTGTCCAATGAATGGTTATATAGTGGAATGTGAGTTTTTCTAGCTGTCAGGAAACCTTGGTTCAAGTTCTAGATTTGCTACCTACAATCTACTCGACTTTGGGCAAGTAATTTAAACTTTCTGAGCCTCTACTTGCTCATTTGTGAAATGAAAGCAATAATGTTTGCAATGTTACCTCTAGTCTAGTGAGTTGTATGAGTCAAGAACTTTGTAAACCTTAAAACTTACAGCTTTATGATTAGTTTTTATTATAGTCTTCATTCCTTTGCTTTTTATTGTTTGTTGTTGCTGCTGCTGTTATTTTGACACGAACAAGAGATTTTTTCATTTTAAATAGTTTCTTAGCAAATAAATAAACTTATGAAAAGCAGACCAGCACACATTCTGCAATATATAGCTGGAGAATTGTCAGGACATGCTGAGAGAGATATTAAGTGACATGCACAAGGTTACAGTGTCAATATGTGTCAGAGGCTAGACATGAATACAAAAGCCAGATCTCTATCCACTAGTCCACAATAAATATATTGCATTATGTATTATAGGAGTATACTTTAAAACTTCGAATCAATAATATAAATGAGACTAGAATTAAACATTTTGATAGAAGTTATATTATGTGTGGAGGTAATAGCATTTATCTCTCAGAGCTGTTGTGAGCATCAAATGAGAAATAATTTTAAAGCACTTAGCCCAGTACCTGGCATAAAGTCAGTGTTATATAAATGATAATTGGTAGTAGTAGAAGCAGTAGCAGCAGCAGCAGCAGCAGCAGCAGTAGTAGTAGTAGTTGGTGTTACAGTAGTGGTCATAGTAGTGGTAATTTTAGTAATAGCAGCAGCTGCAGAGAAGCAATAGCAGTAATAATCGTAGTTTTGACTATCTCACATCTATCAATGTGTACTTAATTAATTGTTTTAGGAGGAAGAAAGGTAAGAGAATGAGGAAGGAAGAAGAAAGATTTTTTTATTTTTAAAAAGTGTGCAAATTCGTTTCATATAAGATGCAGTTGTAAATCTATTTGGATATTCACTGTGGCAAAAAATAATCACGGACATAGCTATGGTATAATTTTCAATTATTTCTGAAAATTATATTTTTCGTGGTATTTTTATACAGTTTTGATTTATTGTACAGGAGCAAATAACCCCATGTGTGTGTTTTTCTTTATCTGTTGACAGGAAATGAAGCTAAAATCTACAGTTTCCCCAAACTTCAGTGTCTTGAATATATAACAGCTAACGTAGAATAAACTTTGCAGTTTTAATTAGAAGGTAATTCGTTTGTCAGAGTAAAGAGAAAAAAAAGAGTAACAGCTAGAGAGAAAAATGACAAAAACCTACTGAGACAGGTAGATAATGACCTTGATTACAACCTTCATTTGTCACTAATCATTATCCAAATCTTTATAAGTAGGTATTTCAGAAATTAATTTTGACATCTATAATAAATAATTAGATTTTAACTGTGGTATTTTAAATGTGATGAAAATGTTTTAAGGATAAGATGCTAACAGTTCTTACTCATTATAAAATTAAACTTGTCAGTTACCCTTGACTTTTAAACATTAGAAATGATCCACAGCATCAAACACAATAAATCACTTCTTTTCCTAAGCTATGTTATGGAAACTCAGACATCAAGTTTGTATTAAATTGTTTGTATTAAATCAGGCTGTTAGGAACTATTTTTCTTTTTTGCATTCAAAAATGGAATGGCGTTTTAGCATATTATCTGTTTGGTCCTATTTATGTGAGCAATCATATTTGGAAAATGGGGAACCAATGAGAGGAATATGGCTCGTTATTAGGTAATGGTATTTAGCCATACTGATAATCTAACCTGTTGATAGTGTGAAACTGTGAAAAGAACACTGAATTTTAAATTAAATGTTTTGAGTTCAAATTCTGAATTATTTATTACCTAAATAACAAGAGACAAATCACTTAACATTTTAAGGCCTCTGTCATCTTCCTCAGGAAAGGTAAGTAATTAGCCTAAGAGAATACACACACACACACATATACATATATACACACATACATATACATACACATACATACACATATACACATACACACACACTTCTCTTTCTTCTTCAGAAAAAGTGGAGAACTATGGGCATTGAATGCTACATATACTGCCAGACGCACGTGATTTAGTTTTACTGAATGGCTTTTTATTTTTTTTTCTATTTTATTTTTTCTTATAAGAAATAGCTCTCCGATTAAAGGGTGAAGAGGAAAATTGTTTTAGTTGTTACTGTCATTCTAAATCTGTGATATCATTAGTGCAGGGAATTTCTGGTAAGGAAACTCCTACCAATATAATTTGGCAATTTTTTTCTCATACTTTAGTCTTAGGGGGCTTCTTGAGAAGAATGACAAATTAAGTGATTAGTCAAAGGTGAAATAGACAGAATAGTTCAGAGGAGGTAATTGAACCCAAAGAAAGTTATCTAAAACCAAAGATATTAATAAAATTTTAAAAATTAAAAATCAAATCAAATTAATGGGTTCAATTAGAGGTTACCCAATGACCTTATTGCATCTAAATCTCAGATTATATGAGAGTCCTCCTCCTGACAAACACAAAGTAAGTTTGATCTAGGGTCTGTCAAAATTAACTTAACTTTGAAGTTTAATTCAATGTGAATTTATTCTACTTCACTTTGCCCCCTTCATGAGAATCCTACTGGAAATATGAAGAAGGGGAACACAAAATGCAGTTACTCAGGCCATTAACTATGATGCTGACTGGAATTGTGATCAGTAAACAGATCTCCTTGAGTAAGCAATCAGCTAGCTCACTACAGGAGTTTGTCATGGGGCATTAAGTACAGTAAGTTCTGGAGTTGCATTATAATAGAACAGCTAAGATTTTAAAGTAATGTTCTCCATAAAACCAAGCACAAAAGAATATTCAAATGTGATTTTGGTTCACAGATGATCGTCTACACTCTCTGCAAATAAGTGGAATGATTCATTTATTAGTCTAAACATTTCCTGGTTTTTTGTTTGTTTGTTTGTTTGTTTTTATCTTACCAGGAGAATTTAGGGAAAGGAAAATTGTCTTCCCTTTAATATAAGGCAAACTAAAGCTAGTAGGCTGTTTGAGCTCCAATATCAACAATCAAATGACATAAAGAATCCAGTCCTAAATTTTGAGAGTCCCTTATGATTTTTCTTTCCTATTTGCCTTTCTGTGCTTCTCTTGATTCTTGTATTTGAAAGTCAAACTTTCTATTCAACTCTAGTATTTTCATCAAGGATGCTTGAAAGTCATCTTTCATTTCAAAGTTTCATTGACTGTCCAATTCTCCCCCAAAGTATTATACTCAGTTTTGATGGGTAGGTGATTCTTGCTCCTTTGGCCTCTGGAGCATCATATCCCAAGTCTTTCAATCCCCTAATGTAGAAACGGCAAAATCTTGTGTTATTTTGATTGTGTTTCCACAATGCTTGAATTATTTCTTTCTAACTGCTTGCAATATTTTCTCCTTCACCTGGGAACTCTGGAATTTGCCTATAATATTCCTAGGAGCTTTCCTTTAAGGGTCTCTTTCAAGAGGAGATTGGTGTATTCTTTCAATTTCTATTTTACCCTCTTGCTTTAGAATATTAGGATGGTCTTCCTTGATAATTGCTTAAAAGATGATGTCTAAGCTCTTTTTTTGGTCATTGTTTTCAGGTAGTTCAATAATTTTCAAATTGTCTCTCCTGGATTTATTTTCCAGGTCAGTGGTTTTTCCAATGAAATATTTCACATTGCCTTCTTTTTCTTCATTCTTTTGGTTCTGTTTTATAATTTCTTGATTTCTCATAGAGTCATTAGCTCCAATTTGTTTCACTCTATTTTTGAAGGAATTATTGTCATCAGTGAACATTTGGGCCTCTTTTCCTATTTGACCAATTCTGTTTTTTAAGGCAGCTTTCTCCTCATTGTCTTTTTGAACCTCTTTTGTCATTTGACTTAATCTATTTTTTAAGGTGTTATTTTCTTCATTATTTTGAGGGATCTCCTTTAACAAGCTGTTGAACTATTTTTCATGATTTTCTTGCATCAATTTCATTTTTCTTCCCAATTGTTCCTCTATTTTTCTTACTTGATTTTCAAAATCCTTTTTTTGCTCTTCCATGTCTTGTGACCACTTCATGTTTTTCTTGAGGGCTTTGAATGTGGGAGCTTTCACTTTGTTTTCTTCTTCTAATTCTATGCCTTGAACTTCTTTCCTACCAAAGGAAAATTTATAGTCTGAGTTTTTACACTGTTTGCTCATTTTCCCAGCAAAAACCTTGCCATTCTAACTCTTTGTAAAAGTATGACTCAACTTCCAGTGTGTAGAGTGTCCTGTCCCAAACTTCAGGGGTTTTTTCAGCTGTTTTGAGAAATTCTTCTAGGATCCTATAAATTTTCAGTTCTTCCAAGGCAATGTGATCAACAGAGAGGTGTTTACTCCTTTCCTGGCCTATACTCTGGTCTGTGAATGTCCACAGGCACTACTTTCAGCCTTAGAAGTGTGAAGAGGATTCCCTCTCCACTGCAGCTGCAAGCTCTGCCACACCAGTGCTTCTCCTCATCCCATGACTACCACCCAGGACTGTGATCCAGATCCAAGTATGGACAAAGCAAGGCAATCCTGCCATAGTGCCAGGAAAAGGGATCCTTGCAAGACCCTCTCATCAGTAACTCAGTCTCCACACAATCTGTGGGCCAGGAGTTTTGGAAGCAGCCACTGCTGCTGCTGCCACTGCCTGTCATCCTATGGTGTAGGCCAGACCATGCTTCTCTCTCATCCAGGTCTGACAGATTTTCCTCACTGAACTTTTATGCTGCCTTTGGTGTTTGTAGGCAGAAAAGTCCAGAAACTGTCACAGCTACCAATGATTCAGTCCCCTGGGGTCTGCTCTGGCCCATCTATGCCAGTGTGGCCCACTCTGGACTGGGCTCTGTTCTCACACTTGTTTTATAAACACTTCCTGTCAACCTTCCAGGATGTCTCGGGCTGGAGATTTGTTTCACTCTGTCATTTTGTGGGTTTGGCACCTCTAGAATTTGATTAGAGTCATTTTACAGGCATTTGGAAGGGTTTGGGGCTCAACTCAAGCAAGTGCCTGTTTTTACTCCACCAACTTGGCTCCATCCCCTAAAATAGCGGTTCTCAACCTGTGGGTTGCAACCCCTTTGGGGGTTGAATGACTCTTTCACAGGAGTTGCCTAAGACCATCAGAAAACACATATTCCTGATAGTCTTAGGAACTGAGACACCACTCCTATATCTGTCTCCAGGCAGGTCGGCCTACATGCAGAAATGCCCACATAAGAGTATTAAAGTGTTGCGGCATCAGGAAGGTTGAGAACCACTACCCTAAAACTATTATTGTTTCTCCTTCAATGTGTAACCAGAAATGCCAATACTCAGGACCATGGCAAGCTAAAAACAAAATATATCTTATTTTATTTTTCAATTTATTAAATTATTTATTTTGACTTTTCAACATTTACTTCCATAAGTTTTGTATTTTCTCACTCTCCCTCCCCAAGATAGCTTGCAATCTGATATAGGGTCCACACATATATTCCTATCAAACACATTACCATATTAGAAATGCTGCATAGAAGAATGATAACCAATGGGAAAAACCATGAGATGGAAAAAAAAAAAAAAGAAAATATTCTGCTTCACTCTGCTTTCGGACTCCATATTTCTTTCTCTGGATGTGTCTGGCATTTTCTAACATGTGTCCTTCTGAATTGTTTTTAGGTCTTTTTATTTTTTAGAAGGTCAAAGTCTATCAAAATTAGTCCTCACACACTGTATATAATGTTCTCCTGGTTCTGTACTCTTCAATCAGAATCAGATCATGTAAGTCTTTCTAGATTTTTCTGAAGTCTGCCTGTTCATCATTTTTTACAGCACAATAGAATTCCATTAAATTCATATACCACAACTTGTTTAGCCATTCCCCAATTGATGGGTATCCCCTTGATTTTCAATTCTTGGCCGCCACAAAAAGAGCTGCTGTAAATATTTCTGTACATGTGTGTCCTTCTCCAATTTTTATGATCTTTTTGAGATACAGCCTTAGAAGTGATATTACTGGATCAAAGGGTATACACATTTTTATAGCCCTTTGGGCATAATTCCAAGTTACTCTCCAGAATGTTGGATCAACTCAAAGCTCCACCAACATTGAATTAGTGTTCCAACATTCCAACATCATCTCCAACGCTTATCACTTTCCTGTTTTGCCATGTTAGACAATGTGAAAGACTTGATGTGGTACTTCAGAGTTGTTTTTATTTGTATCTCTCTAATCAATAGCAATTTTGAGCATCTTTTCATATGACTACAGATAGCTTTAATTTCTTCCTCTGAAAACTGCCTGTTGATATTCTCTGACTATTTATCTACTGGGGAATGACTTGTATTCTTGCAAATTTGACTCAATTCTCTATATATTTTAGAAATTAGTCTTTTATCAGAGACTCTATCTGTAAAAATTCTTTCCATTTTCTACTTCCTTCCTAATCTTGGTTGCATTTGCTTTGTTTGCACAAAAACTTTTCAATTTAATGTAATCAAAATTATTCATTTTACATTTCATATTGTTCTCTTGTCTCTTGTTTTGTCATAAGTTCCCCCATTCTCCATAAATCTAACAGACGAATTATTCCTTGTTACCCCAATTTGTTTATATTATCAGCCTTTATACCTAGATCATATACACATTTGGACTTTATTCTGGTATACAGTGTCAAACATTGATCTATGCCCAGTTTCTGCCATACTATTTTCCAGTTTTCCCAGGAGTTTTTGTCAAACAGTGACTTCTTTTCCCAGAAGCTGAGGTGTTTGAATTTATCAAAAAGTAGATAGCTGTAATCATTGGCTACTGTGTCTTGTGTACCTTATGTATTTCACTGACTTACACACTCTATTTCTTAACCAGTATCAAGTGATTTTGATGATTCCTGCTTCATAATGCAATTTAAGTCCTGGTATAGCTAGGCCACCTTCCCTAGCATTTTTTTTTCATTAATTCATTTGATATTTGGACCTTTTTTTCTTCCAGATGAATTTTGATATTATTTTTTTCTAGCTCTAGAAAAATATTTTTTTTTATTTGTAGTTTGATTGGTATGGCACTGAATAAGTAAATTAATTTAGGTAGAATTGCCATTTTTCTTGTATTAATTCAGTTTACCTGCAAATAACTGAAGTTTTTTTTCCAAATATTTAGATCTGACTTTATTGGTGTGAAAAGTGTTTTGTAATTGTGTTAATATAGTCTCTGGATTTGTTTTGGCAAGTAGACTCCCAAATATTTTATAATGTCTACAGTAACTTTAAGTGGAATTTCTCTTTCTACCTCTAGCTGTTGGACTTTGTTAGTAATATATAGAAATGCAGATGATTTACCTGGGTTTGTTTTATAACCTGCAACTTTGCGAAAGTTGTTTATAATTTCAAGTAATTTTTCACTTGATTCTTTAGGATTCTCTGCGTATATCATATCATCTGCAAAGAATGATAACTTAGTTTCTTCCTTGCCTATTCTAATTCCTTCAGTTTCTTTTTCTTCTCTTATCACTATAGGTAACATTACTATTGCCATATTGAATAACAATGGTGATAATGGACAACCTCTTTTCAGCCCTGATCTTGTCGAAAATGCATCTAGCTTATCCTTATTACACAAAATGCTTGCTGATCATTTTAGATAGCTGCTACTTATCATTTTATGGAAGGTTCCATTTATTCCTGTACTCTCCAGTTTTTTTCAATAGAAATGAGTGTTGTATTGTCAGAAGCTTTTTCTCCAGCTATTGAGATAATCATATGATTTCACCTAGTTTTCTTTTTGATATAATCAATTATGAAGACAGTTTTCCTAATGTTGAACCAGTCCTTCATTCTCTCTATAAATCCTACCCAAACAAAGTGTGTTATTCTTGTGATAAATTGCTGTAATCATTTTGCTGATATTTTATTTAAAATTTTTGCCTCTCTAGTCATTAGGGATTTTGATCTAAAATTTTCTTTCTCTGTTTTGGCTCTTCCTGGTTTACTATCAATAACGTATTTGTATCCCAAAAAGAATTTAGGAAGACTCTTTATTTGTCAATTTTCCCAAATAGTCTATACAATGTTGAAATTAATTTTTCTTCAAATGTTTGGTAGAATTCACTTGTAAATTCAACTGGCCCTGGAGACTTTTTTGCTAGGGAGTTCATTGATGGGCTTGTTCAACTTCTTTTTCTGAAATGGGATTATTTCAATGTTTTATTTTCTCTTCTGTTAATCTGGGCAATTTATATATTTTGTAAATATTAATCTATTTCATTAAGATTGTTAAATTTGGGGGCATACAACTGGACAAAATAATTCCTAATTATTTTTCTAATTTCCTCTTCATTGTAAGTGAATTTCCCCTTTTCATTTTTGATACTGGCAATTTCACTTTCTTTTTTTTCTTTTTTTAATCAAATTTACTAAAGGTTTATCTTTTTTTTCACAAAATCAGCTTTTATTTTTATTTATTAGTTTGATAGTTTTCTTAATTTAAGTTTTATTAATGTCTCCTTTGGTTTTCAGTATTTCTATTTTGGTATTTAATTGAAGATTTTCAATTTGTGCTTTTTCTAGCTTTTTTCAGTTGCATGTCCGATTCATTCATCTCCTCTTTCTCTATTTTATTAATGTAAATATTTGGAGTTATAAAACTTCCCTTAAGAACCACTTTTGCTGCATCCCAAAAGTTTTGGTATGTTGTCTCATTATTGTCATTTTCTTGAATGAAGTTATTGATTGTTTCTATGATTTGTTGTTTGACCCACTCATTCTTTAGAATTAGATTAGTTAGCTTCCAGTTAATTTTAATCTATCTTTCCATGGTCCTTCATTACATATAATTTTTATTGCATCATGATCTGAAAAGGATGTATTTAATATTTCTGCTTTTCTGCACTGAATATTGAGGTTTTTATGCCTTCATACATGGTCAATTTTTGTGTATGTTCCATGTACTGCTTAGAAAAAAGTATATTCATTTCTATCCTCATTCAGTTTTATCCAGAGGCCTATCATATCTACCTTTTCTAAATTTCTATTCACTTCATTAGCTTCTTTTTTTTATTATTTTGCAGTTAGATTTATTAAGTTCAAAGAAGGGGAGGTAGAGTTCTCCCACTAGTATAATTATGCCATTAAAAAAATAGAAGGAGCTAATTTTTCTCAGTTTCTTTTCTACCCATTCTTCCCAGAGTCTCACAGTTGTCCAGTCGCCACTCCTGGCTTAATTTCCATGACTAATACTTCACAAACTGGTTTACCTAACTTCTATCAAAGTCAAGTTATTACTTACAGGATTACTATTTTTCCTAAAAGTGTAATAACTTACTAAGATACTAATAAGACAATAACATCTACTGTGAAACTTCTCCTAGATAAAGTAATCACATTTAACAAGTAACTTCAATGCCTTTATACATAAGGCTAGAAGAATTTATTCACCACTAATTATATGTCAGGTACTGTGTAATGTGCTAGGGATAAAAATTCAAGCAAAAAGAAATATAATATTATGTCATCTGTGCTCAAAGGGATTTCATTTTAATGAAGATGATATAAAATGAGGAAGGAAAAGGTATACATAAGGAGACAGGAAGAACTCATCAATGAGAAAAAGGGGTTGGGATGCACAGGGATGATTCATCATAACAGGGCCATATTGGTGGATGGATGTTTCTCAGAGAGAAGCCCCAAGTACTAATGAAGTTTCCAGGGTAAAATAACACATGAGACATAATGGCATGATTCTGTATTCTGAAAAATCAGACATATAAAAAGTGATAAGTAGTTTAAAGACCTGAGTAACTAACTGGAACAGAATTCTTTTGAAGGGGTTAAACATCTCTTAGGTCATGTAGGTGATCAGATACTTTTTTGTAGATAAAGCCAACATTGGTACACAAAACCCTTAATTGTGGCTGTAAATCTTTTCTCTAAAAACAGCATTTAAAATGGTAGGATGTGAAAGCATATTCAATTAATAGAAACTTAGGTGCTATACAAATATACATGAATGGATAAAAGCTCCTTGCAAAAGAAATTCATAATAATACAAGAATAAGGTCAAATCCTTTGAAAAACAGTATTCCTTACATAATCCTTTTAGCCAAGGGGTGGGGACACATTAATTGCCCTCTTACAAATGTAAAATAAAATATTTTCCTCTAATTAAAGAATAAGAAAGTCATAACATCAGAAATGGTACCATGTAATGCCATGCATGAGCAGCTTCCCAAAAGAATGCTACTGTGAACAACATTTAAGGTTATGATTATACAATATAGTGAACACTCCATTTATTCCATAACAAATCAAGACACACATGCACAACAAATCACAATACAACATTCACAACATTACATCTTACCACAGAAAATCACAATATAGTGTTCACAACAGCTTAACATTAAAATAGCCACATAGTTTTCACCAAAGTGGTCACAGTATTTAGGACAAAGAACAAAAACATTTCCCTAAGAATGTTTGCCTCCTTACTCAGTCACTCAGTCATCTCAAAATACAATAGTCAATCTTCCACTCATGGGGCAATCATAGGTTAACTTAATCAGTCACTTGTCTATCAATCAGTCACTAATTATTGCTAATGACTAAATATAATCATTTGAAAATAACACAAACTTTCCACCCCTCAGTGTCTAGTAAACTTCAATTTCATTATGCTTTCAATATCCAAGGAGAGGCCTTTTCTTTATCTTGACTTGGGGTGGTCTCTCACATTCGCTGGATCCCCTTCCATGGTCCCAGCTCCTACCTGAATCCACCAAAAAGTCACCTGAATTCAGAGGCAGACAGCTCACAGGTTCTCCTCTAGTCCTCTGGATAGTTCTTGCTACACGTTGAAGTTCACAGGATCCAGCACATCTGGAAACCTTCACAACTTCTGTTGCCAAGAACTCAAGGTTCAGCAAAGCCAGAAATGAACAAAGGCTTATCCTGGTCATGCTTCTTCAGTTCTCTAGCAGTTTGGCTGGCCTTAGGAGCCAGAAGAAATCTCAGCCTTCCAGGTGACCTTCTAGGCAGAACCTTCAGCCTTCACCAGATTCTGGTCTTAAGAAAACTCCAACTCGGTTCTCAATCCAGCAAGTAGCAGCCCAGGTTTCAGATGCTGGGAAAATTCTGCTTCCTCCACTAGGAACCCACCAGGAGGAAAATCCTAATTCTTGCTGTCTCTCTCTGGGATTCTTCTTATACACACACACACACATACACACACACACACACACACACACACACACACACACACACACACACACGCTGGCTTCTTGTCTCAGCCAACCCTTCTTGTTATGTCAGCTACAGGAGACAGAGTTCACACTCTCTGCCTCTTAGCCACAAAGATTTGATTAGTTACTAAGGGCTAAGTAACTGCTTACATGACATAACAAAAAGAGGTCTTCAAATTTAAACTAATTAACATTACAAACAAGGAACTTTTGACTTCTACCAATGTTTTTTGTAGTAACATGAGATCTAACTTCCCCCTTCCCCATACTTAAAGGAATGGATGGGAACTTCATTTATGAAAACTATTTAAAGTGTAATTTATCTTTTACTAATATACATGAATATATACAAATGTGTATTTTAACTGCTCTTAAGAGCTTATTAAAATGTGTCATGGGAGGCTAATGAATTTCTAGAGAGAACATAAGATCTGTGACACAATAGTGACTTCTTATAAGATTTCAAAACTTTGCATGATGATTTTCATTGGGTGATTTTTCACACATCACAGCACAATTTGAAGAGTCATTGTATTGGAAGAATTTTCACATAAAAAATTGTAACACAATGCATGAACAGTTTCCCAAAAGAATGTTACTGTGAACAGCTTTTAAGATTCTGATTACACAGTATAGCGAACACTCCATTTATTCCATGCCAAATCAAGGTAAACATTCACAATAGATCACAATATTATATTCACAACATTACATCTTACCATAGAAAATCACAATATAGTGTTCACAATAGCTTAACATTAGAATGGCCACTTAGTTTTCACTACAGTGGCCACAGTATTTGGAACAGAGAACAAAAGAATAATCATTTGGTTTCCCTAACAGGGAAACCTTCCTTACTTAATTTTTCAATCATTGCACAGTACAATAATCAATCTTCCACTCATGGGGCAATTATAGATTAACTTAATCAGTTGTTGTACAGGAACCCAAATCCCAGGTCACTACACACCTCCTGGTTTGTGGCTCACCATTAATTTCCTTTTATATATCTGTTTTTGTCTCTATCATAGCTTGAAACTGCTCAAGGCATGTCTGGGCATGTTGCTCGAGGTGTTCCCTGACTCCGTCTCCCCTAATCAGCATTTCATATTTTTTCCTTGAATCATTATAGTGTACCAGGCTCATTATGGTGCAAGGATATTATCTAGATATCATCCTGCCCTGCTCCGCTGACCAAGCAGGGACCCCACCCGCTTTGCCCAGAACATGACCCTAGCCTGCTCTGGAGAATTCCATTCCCCCTCATCCCATGAACCTCCACCCTGTGTCCTCCACACAGTTCTGGGAAACACCCTCACTTCACAGGAAGGTTGCACCCCTGGGTCATGTGCCATTCTCCCCTGAATCATAGATTTAACTAATGGCTATTCTTTGCTTCTGTACATCATATCTTCTGCTAGCTCCCTTCCCTGTTGTGGTTTTTGTGGTTTTAGC
>JAQQSV010009236.1:0-13572 GCA_028646515.1 Pseudochirops corinnae | reverse complement strand
ACTTAAATCTGTGTTCCTAATACAAATCCTCTTGGTCATAGTATATAATAATCTTTTAATGTATTTCTTTTAGCCTCTTTGCTAGTATTATATTATTATTTAAAATTAAAAATTTTTTTTCAATCAGCAAAGATATACCTTCTTTCCTTGCTACTTCATGATGTCCCCTCTTTCTCTTACTCACAGTTGAGGAAGAAAGGAAAAACAAAACTGTCACAAATACATATAGTTGGCCAAAACAAATTCCTGTTTTGGCCACATCAAAAAAGTCTCTTGTCTTCATTCTTGAGTACTTCACTTCTCTATCAGAAGGTGGATAGCATCGTCGTGAATTCTTCAGAATCATGACCATAGAACTGATCAAAGTTCCTAAGACTTTCAAAGTTGTTTGTTTTTACAATATTATCATTTTATAAGTTATTTTCCTGCTTCTCATCACATTCTGCATCAGCTCGCACATGTCTTTCCAGGTTTCTCTGAAGCCATCCCTTTCATCAATAGTCTTCTATCACATTTACTTATATATATGTATATATGTACATATATGTATGTATAAACTTGTCCAGCCATTTCCCAACAGATGGACATTCCTTCAGTTTCCAGTTCTTTTGCCACCACAAATGGAGCTGTTACAAATATTTTCATATATGCTTAAGTTAGAGGTTTTTTTTGAGTAGGACTAATCACTTCCTTAACCTCCCCAACTGACCCCTTTTTCTCCTTTCTTACCTGTTTCCCTGTTGAATGATATATATTTCTGTACTCAACTCTGTGTGTGTGAGAGAGCGTGAGATGGGTGTGTGTGTGTGTGTGTGTGTGTGTATTCACTCCTTTGACCAGTTGGGAGAGAGAGTAAGGTTCATCTCCCTTGCTTCCCCCTTTCTTGTTTCTATGGACTTTTAGTTGTGTATTACAATTCTGAGATAACCCTTCTTCTTCCTTCTTCCTCCCCCTCCCCATAGTGCACTTCTCTTTTTGGGGGGGCACCTTGATTAATTCCTGTAATGTACTTATTATCCACTTAATTTTATCTTTTTGCTGTTTCACAAATTAGCTTGTAATTCTTTAGCTTAGTCACTTGATTCTCCTATATTGTAGTAGAATTTTAAAAAAAATTGCATCAGGAGTTTTTCTTTGACTAATGATATCTGTAGGATAAGCTTTTTATTTTTATTTTTTGCTTTTTGGAGAGCAGTTGGGGATAAGCAAGTTGCCCAAGGTCACATGGCCAGTTAAGTGTGTCAAGTGTCTGAGGCAAGGTTTGAACTCAGGTCCTCCTGACTCCAGGGCCAGTGCTCTATTCACTGCACCACTTAGCTGCCTCTAAGCTTTTTGTTTTTGTGAAGTTTTGTTTTTGTCAACATCGTGGGAAGTAGAGAGATAACATGATCTCATCACTACTAGAACTCCTAAGGGAGTTTGAGACTTTCTGTTTATTTCCTAATCTTCTTCACTTGTTAATACCTTATCTTATTCTTGGTAATACCTGGGGCAAAGCAGTGGTAGTCACTGCAGGGTTACCCACTGATTTCTATTGTCACAGAATATAGTCTGGGAAAATTTATTTAAATGGGAGCAAGAGAGATTTGTTAGATAGCAGGAAAGATTTTCTGATATTAAATGGGTTTCTTAGCAATATGAATTTTTAAGGACACTGATAACCTCTTTTATTCAAATATTCTTCTAAGGATATGATAAGTCATTATTTTCCTAGTATAATTTAAATGAAATATTTCCTAGAGATAGCTGAAAGACTAAGTGACTTTAGATTGTAAGCTCCTTTATAGAAGGAATGTATTTCTTCTCCCTACTATGAAATTTCATAGTTTCTAGAAAAATGCCATTTACATAGCAAATACCTAATAAATACTGATGCTGTTGTAACACATATGTCCTGAACTTGTTGGTTTATACAATCAGAAAACAATGAAATTTTTGAAAATCTATTTTTGTTTCCTATATTAAAATTTTTATTTTCTTCTCCAGGGTGTACACCTAGAAAATGTGGCCGAGGCATAACAGACATAGTAATCACCAGAGAGGAGGCTGAACAGCTCCGTCGGTAATTATGCTTATACATTCGAACATATTCTACCTGGTCCTGGGACAGAGAAGCCATGTGTTCAGTTTGAATGATTTGTCATATTTTGGACATAAAACTGTTCTTGAAAAGCATTGATACTGACCTTATGATTCCCACCCCTACTTCACAGCAGTTTCTATACATTTTTTTTTAATTTCCATAATCTTTCTTGATTTGTGTTTTCTTTCAAAGAAGGCAAACTTTTCACATTTCTGAAGATGAAAGAACATTGTCCTAGTTTAACATTGTTATTTTCAGAGCACTTTCTTATCCTCATGTTTTTTCACCCTCATGTTCCTCAGCCTTAAACTATCCATTTCCTAGTCCAACCCTACTAACTTCATCTTCAGTGGATAGGATCTATTTTTGTAGTACTTTACTTTATGTATTAGGTTATTTAGTGGGCTAAGTAGCTTTTTGGGGAATGGCCTGAGAACTTAACTTCTTTGTTTGGTTTTTAAATCCCTTTATAATCTGGCTCCAGCCTAACTTTCTGGACACATAACACATTACCTCCGTCATATAGTCTATGATGCAGACATACTGGTCTTCCTGCTGTTTTCACACACAACATTATATCTCTTCTCCCCTGTGCCTTGAATACACTGCCTCCACACTAGTGCCTCTTAGAATCCCTGGATAACGTGCAGATTGTCTCCCCTGATAGAACTTAAACTCTTTTGGGGCATTGCTTCATTTTTGTCCTTGTATTCTTAATGTTTAGCTCTTATTTAGCCCAATTTAAGGCTGGTACCTCAAGTTCAAGATTATTTTGAAATGAGGTACTCTTGTAATATTTAGAGGTTAATAAAAGGGAGTTTTCTTAGCCATAGAATGGGGAGAATACTCATTGAAGAGACAGGTTTAATGCTTCTTGGTGTTAGTCATTCTGTGAGTCTATAACTAGAAGCCTCAGGAAGAATCCCTTGACTCTTCATAAGCCGAGTTTTTTATTTAGTTAACTAAGAACTTAAATCAGTGACCTGAGCCTTAATGCCATGGGTCATTCAAGTCTTGAGGAAAATTTCAGTGTCTTTTGAGGAAAAACTAGCCTAGGAATCTACTTATGGTAGGGCCTTATGAAAACCTTACCTTGCATAAATGTTAAGGAACTCTGGAAGATATTTTTCCTACCACATTATAGTAGGATCTTAATAAATGCATATTGATTTGTGTCTAAAAATAAAAACTAAGACTAATCCTTAGACAACAAATGTATCATTTGTCTCCAGGCCCATACCGTACCTTTCCATCCCTAGATTTGGTACCACCTGCTAGAGCTAGAACTTATTTTACATTGGGATAACCTGTGACTGAACCAGAGTTTGCATTCATGCCACCTTGGAGCACCATACTTGGACTTAAGTTGAAAAAGATGATAGTGATATCGATGTTTCTATTTATATAGCATTTGTCAATTTTTTTAATGTTTTCATATCATTATTTCATTTGATTCTTATTAATAACAGTTAGGTGAAGTAGTCAGGTCAGTAATGCTATTCCCATTTTATAGCTGAGGCTTTCAGATACTTATTTTTTTTCAGTCACACAGCTAGGAAATTGAAGAATTTGGACTTGAACCCAAGTGTTCATCCAGTTCATTTCTCCCAATTTAATACGTTGCTTCTCTAATTAAAAGTCTGTATCAATATAGCCTTTGTCATTATAAAGTAAATAAAATCTGTTACCTTCAAGTTGCTCACTTGCTCACTCTGATATTTTGTTTAGGGATATCTATCGCAAATGATTGTGTGAAAATTTTAAAAATATTTTCTCATCTGGATTTCTTTCTCTACAGTATAGCTGAAAAGGGATTGTCACTAGGAGGATCTGAAGGAGGGGTGAGTTGTACTATTACTGTTTTGTTTTGCTTTTTTAAAAGTTTGAAAAGAATTTTTAATTTCTTGGGAGGAAATGAAAAGCTGCCAAGAAGGAGAGAATATTTTTTTCTTCCTTGGTTGTCTCTCTGTGGAGTTTGAAACACAGAAATACTTGTTTGCTAACCAGTCATTATTATTATCTAGTCACTGTAAACTTAAATGTGTATTTTTCACCTTTCATTTCTTCTTTTAAGTGAGATCTGCATAGAAACATGATTTTTCTTAAGCCACAGCACAGCACATTTAGAAAATAGTTCTCTTTATTTGATATTTTGTATCATTCTGAGAGATATCATCATCCATTTTAAGCATGTAATAGGTAGCAGGGATAATTTGAGCATTTGATATGATATCTAATGTAGAACAATTTTCCAGAGTCTACTGAATCAGGTCTTCTTCACACTATTGTCTCAATTTTAAGCTGTTGAAGGCATCAAGGGAGCAGTGTTGTAGTGGAAAGAACACTGTATTTAGAGTCAGTGAATATAAGTTCACATCCTGACTCTGCTATTTACTACCTCTGTGACTTTGTACCAGTTTGCCTAACCTTTCTGGGCCTAAGTTTCTTCATCTTTATAATAAGGGGTTTGAGCTAGAAGATTTCTACAGTTTCATATATATATCTCTAAATTGATGATCCTTCTATAATGAATTTCTAGCACATCTGTCATAACAATCAAATATAAGAGAGGAGGTCTTAGCTTATCACAAGACAAAATGCATTTCTGGCTATTCAGTTTTCAAGTGGATTGTTGTAAGAAGAAATCCTGAGTGTATCCTGTATCCTGAGTGTGTATCATCATTGCCTTCATCTGTTTGGCTATCACTGGAAATTCTGAAATGAGGGGTAACAACCACTACATTTCCCTTTTACATACTAATTTAAAATTTTAATAAGCATCCTCTGAAGAAAAAAGCTTATATGTTAGGTGGTATTTATTTTATCTTTATTTTATGGATTAGGAAAGTTACATTCGGAACAAGTAAATCAGTCAGTCATCAAGCATTTGGATATGCTATTCTTCCCATTGTTATTAAGAGAGCCTGACTTCAGATCCAATATTGTTTCCACTACACTACAGCATCAAATCAGCAGAGCACTGAAAAGTAAAAACTGCCTATATTAAAAGATTTACTAAAATCTAGCACTTTTGGAATATTTGCTACTTTGGATTATTCCCTGGCATCATCTCTATTAATAAAGAGTTTTCATGAATTTTCTTTTTTGTTAATTCTTTTTGTTATTCTGAACTTAAATACCAAATAAAATGAGCATTTCCATATATCTGTGGAACAGAAAAAGAGGATTTGTATATGAAACTGTAAATTATTATGTAAAGCTTTTTTTTTAAGTTTACAATAAATTTTGCATTTAACTTTTAAGAGCTGTTCTCCTTAGACTTTCTGGACATCCTTCTGTTCTCTTCTGTGCATTAAAAACCTCCTTCAATGCCTTTTTTTCCCCTCTTTTATTCCATTCTTTCCTTCCTTCTTTTTCTTTCTTTCCTTTCCATAGTCCCCTTCTTCCTCCTAGCCACTTCTCCCTCAATTTGCAAAAAAAAAGGGGGGGGGAAATAAAATCCTCGTAACAAATATGTATGATCAAGTAAAGTATATTCTTACATTTATCATATCCAAGAAATTTACATATATTTACATATATTTTCACTCGCTTTGTATGTCTGTCTATAAATTCAACAAATATTGTAATTCAGAAGTCACTTATTAAACAACTACTGTGTGCTTGACATAGTGAGAATCTTTTTATCTTTATTTATTTTGAGGCATTGTCTTGCTCAGGGTCACACAGCTAGTAAGTGTCTGAGGCCAGATTTAAATTCAGATCCTCTTGACCCCAGGGCCAGTGCTCTCTCCACTATGCTACTTTGCTAGCCCCCATAGTGAGATTCTTAAGTGAATGACTTGTGATCTCATCGATGTGAATATTCCATCCAGTTATTGTAATGCCATGCACCAGCAGATTCCCAAAAGAATACTACTGAGAAAAGCTTTTAAGGTTTGGATTACACAGTATAGTGAACACTCTGTTTATTCCATCACAAATTAAGGCAAACATTCATTACAAATCACAATATGATATTCACGACATTATATCTTATCACAGAAAATCACAATATAGTATTCATAACAGCTTAACATTAGAATGGCCACACAGTTTTCACTACAGTGGCCACAATATTTAGAACAAAGCATTCAATCAATTCATAATACAGTAATCAATACTCAATCATTCAATCAATTCACAATACAATAATCAGTCTTCCACTCATGGGGCAAATCATTCACTTAATCATTCAATCAATTCATAATACAATAATCTTCAACTCATGGGGCAATCATATATCAACTCAATCAGTCATTAAATACAATCATTAGAAAACAACACAAACCCTCCACTTCTTGGTGTCCAGCAAACCTCAGTTTCATCCAAGGGGAGGCCTTCTCTTCATCTTGACTCGGAGTGGTCTCTCTGATTTCCTGGATCCCCTTCCATGGTCCCAGCTCCCTCCTGAATTCACCAAACAGTCACCTGGATTTAGAAGCTGACAGCTCCCAGGTCCTTGTCTAGTCCTCCAGGCAATCCCTGGTATACACTGAAGTTCACAGGGTCGGGCACATCTCAGATCCTTCACCATTTCTGTTGCTGGGAACTCAAGGATCAGCCAGGTCACAAACAAACAAAGGCTTATCGTGGCACTAGGGCACAGAAGAAATTGCCTTCCAAGCAAACCCTCACAGCCTTCCAGGAGGCCTTCACCAGATTCTGGTCTCGGGGAAAACTTCAACTCAGTTCTCAGTCAGCTTCCATAAAATCTCTCTGTCTCTCTGTCTCTCTCTCTTTTTCTCTTCTCTCTCTCTCTCTCTCTCTCTCTCTCTCTCTCTCTCTCTCTCTCTCTCTCTCTCTCTCTTTCCCTCTCCCCCTCACTCTCAAGAAAACTCCAACTCACTTCTTCAGGCCAGCAACCCAGCTCCCAGATTCTGGGACAATCCTTCTTCCTCCAACAGGAATCAATAAGAGGAACATTCCAATTCTGTCTCTCTGTCTCTAGACCTCTTCTTATATACACACTGGCCTCCTGTCTCAGCCAGTCCCCTTCTTTCAAGTCAACAGGGGAGTTCACGCCCTCTCAACAGGGGACAGAGTTCACACCTTCCATACTTAGCCCTAAGTTACAAAGGGCTAAGTATCTGCTAAATTGATTGCTGTTACAGTGATATAGATGACAACCCATCCATGCCTCCTTGTCCTATCTGACTTTTTCATGTCCCCCTACATTTTGCCATACGGCATTCACACAGTGTTCTGGGGAGCTTTCCCTGGTTTCTGTTGATACTGTGAGGATACCAGTGGAACACATGGACTACCCCATCTGTTATTACATGCTCTCACTGTGGGCCCCCATCTTCTTTTTCACTCATACATTTTGATGACATCTTTTATTCTGCTTTTCCTTATTTCCTTGTTTTTTTGTTTCTATTACAGTCTATTTGTTCATTTACCTCTGAGTGATGATAATTTTCAGTACTTCTGAGACTAAGTCTGAGATTTTTGTTGTTTATAGCTATGCAATAACTGTGGTATATAAAAACAAAAATTCTGGGTGAGGCAGATCCAAGATGGCAGACTAGAAGCAGGAAGTTCTGTGAGCTCCTGCCACAACCACCTCCAATACCTGTAAAATATGACTCTAAACAAATTTTAGGGCTACAGAACCCACAAAGTGATAGAAACAAATCTCCCACTGAAGCTAGCCTGGCAGGCTGACAGGAAGGGTCTGTCATATCAAGCTGGGAGCTGAGCCCAGTCCTGCGTGAGCTGTGCTGAGCCCAGGGCAGGTCCAACCAGCACCCCAGACCAGCCAGAGCAGACTTCAGGAGAGTGAATCACTGGCAGCTATGGTGGTTTCCAGACTTATCAACCCATAACCACCAAAAAGAAAGTAAAAGGTCAGTCGAGAATTCTGTTGGAACTGGGTGACAGAAGAGTGTGGTCTGACCTCTGCCCCAATGGCAAGAGGTAGCAGAGTCGAAGCTGCTGCCTTGTGGCTGCCGCCAGAGCTCCTGGCCTGTAGATCGTAAGGGGGACCAAGCGACCATTCAGAGAGTAATCACTCTTGCTTTGACCTGCTTAGATCTTGGTTGCTGTCTTGGGCAGTGGTCCTGGGGTGAGAAATGCCAGCGTGCCAGAGCTTGTGGTGGCTGTAGAGAGGGCGCCCTCCTCAGACCTCTCACAACATTTGCAAAAACTCAAGCAATTTAGGACAAAGCTCTCCACTCTGGAAGCAGAGTTCTACCATGGCAAAGAGCTCAAAAGCCAAGTAATAGGCTGGCAGTATGAGCAAGCAGAGGAAGCACAAACAGACCATAGAATCCTTTTTGGGGGACAGTAAGGATCAAGGCATGGAGTGGGAGGAAGAAAGCGAAGTCAGAACTCCTGCATCAGAAGCCTCCAAGAAAAATACAAACTGCTTACAGGCCATGGAGAAGCTTAAGAAGGATTTTGAAAATCAAGCAAGAGAAGTGGAGGAAAAATTGGGAAGAGAAATGAGAATGATACAAAAAAATCATGAAGAGCAAGTCAACAGCCTGCTAAAGGAGATCCAGAAATACACTGAAGAAATTAACACCTTAAAAAATAGACTAACTCAAATGGCAAAAGAGACCCAAAAAGCCAATGAGGAGAAGAATGCCTTAAAAAGCCAAATTGCCCAGATGGAAAAAGAATTTCAAAAACTCACTGAAGAGAATGATTCCTTCAAAATTAGATTGAAGCAAATGGAAGCTAATGACTTTATGAGGAATCAAGATACTATAAAAGAGATCTAAACAAATAAAAAAATAAAAGGCAATGTGAAATATCTCGTTGGAAAAACCACTGACCTGGAAAATAGATATGGGAGAGATAATTTAGAAATTATTGGACTACATAAAAGCCATGATCATAGACACTATCTTTCAAGAATTTATTAAGCAAAATTGCCCTGACATTCTAGAATTGGAGGGCAAAATAGAAATTGAAAGAATTTACTGATTGCCTCTTGAAAAAGATCCCCAAAAGAAAACTCCTAGAAATATTATAGCCAAATTCTAGAGTTCCCAGGTGAAGGAGAAAATGTTACTTGCAGTCAGGAAGAAACAATTTGAGTATTGTGGAAACACAATCAGGATAACACAAGACCTAGCAGCTTCTACATTAAGGGATCAAAGAGCTTGGAATATGATATTCTGGAGCTCAAAGGAGCTGGGACTAAAACCAAGAATCACCTACCCAGCAAAACTGAATATAATGAATGCTTCAGGGAAAAATATAGTCATTCAACGACATAGAGGATTTTCAAGCATTCTTGATGAAAAAACCAGAGCTGAACAGAAAATTTGACTTTCAAATACAAGAAGCAAGAGAAGCATGAGAAGATAAACAGGAAAAATAAATCACAAGGAACGTATTAAAACTAAACTATTTACATTCCTACATGGAAAAACGATAATTGTAATTCATGGGACTTTTCTCAGTATCAAAATAGTTGAAGGGAATATATATGTGTGTGTGTGTATATATGTGTGTGTTTGTGTGTGTGTGTGTGTATATATGTATATATATATATATATATATATAAATATATAGAAGTACACTATTGAAAAGAGACAGGTCAAAGGAGAAAATAGAATAAGTGGAGGGCAGGATAGGATTGAGGGAAATATAGTTAGTCTTTCACAATATATCTACTATGGAAATGTTTTGCATAACTACACATGTACAACCTATATTGAATTGCTTGTCTTCCTAGTGGGGGTGGTTGTAGAGGGAAGAAGGGAAAGAATGTGGAAATCAAAGTTTTAAAAACAAATGTTAAAAAAAATTGTTTTTTACAAGCACCTGGGAAATAAAATATACAGGCACTGGGATATAGAAATCCATTTTGCCCTACTAGAAAGTTAGAGGGTGAATGGGGGAGGATATAAGAGAAAACAGATTGGGAGAAGGGGCATTCAGTAGGCTTGCTGTTTTGGGGTGGGCAGTAGGAGAAAGATGGTGAGAGAATTTGTAACTTAAAATCTTGTGGAAAATGAATGTTGAAAACTAAAAATAAGCAAATTTTAAAATGAAAATAAAAAATAATTCTCTTTTTCCCTCCAGGAACATCTAAAAGTCTTTTCTTTTTAATACAACTTAAGTTTTTTTCATTTTTAGTGTTCCCAAATCTTTTTCATGCATGAAACTGTCTGTATTAGCAATCTGATTTTAAATTTTCTAGGCCTAGAGGGACTATTTTTTCCATTTTTATCCTTCCTTTCATCCTCTCACAGTCCCTCTTACCATTCCTTCGTGGCATTCTGTTGCTCTCATGGTATTCTATAAAGAGTGAACACACAAGTGTTTTTGACAGTTGGAAAAGTGGTGAAATTTGTAGAGGTTTTTGAGATACTTGGGTGAAAGGCTCTAGATTTTGTTTTAATAAATTATACTTTTGTTATTTTTCAGTCCTTTCTGACTTTTTGTGATCCCTTCTTGGGATTTTCTTGGCAAAGATATTGGAGTGGTTTGTTATATTTTTCTCCCTAGCTCATTTTGTAGTTGAGGAAAATGAGGCAAATGGGGTTAAGTCATTTGCCCAGGGTCACACAGTTAGTATGTGTCTAAGGTTGTATTTGAACTCAGGTCTTTCCGACTCCCAGCCCGACACTCTAGCCGCTGTGCCACGTAGCTGCCCTTAAGTTTCGGTGTTATTCAGTCATTTTTCAGTCACGTCCGACTCTTTGTGATTCCATTTGACATTTTCATAGTAGAGATACTAGTAGTTTACCATTTCCTTCTCCAGCTCATTTTACGCATGAGGAAACTAAGGCAAAAATGGTTAACTGACTTGCCCATGGTTACACAGCGAGTAAGTATCTTAGATTTGAACTCAGGAAAATGTCTTTCTGACTCCAGGCCAAGCACACTATCCACTGAGTGACTTTGTTGTTGCCCTTTTGTGTTTATGTACACACACACACGCACACACACACACACACACACACACGCATGCACATTTATTTATTTTATATCTTCTAATTACTTGAAGTCAAATTTTTTTTTTTTTTTTGTAAATGAATGATTTACACCACATGATTGATAAAGTCTCTTCTCACAATAACAGAATCTGGAAATGGAATGGTCCTCAGCAGTCATCTAGTCCAGTCTATATATGAAAGGAATCCCCATCATAACATACTTGATAAGGTCTCATCTAGCCCCTTTTCTGAAGAGCTCTAATGAGGGGGGAACCTACCACCCCTCTTTTGGACAGCTCTAATCATTAATTTGTTTATTTGTTTTTTTTCTGACAGCCAGCCTAAGCTTGCCTTTTTCTAACTTTCATATATTGCTACTAAGTTCTGGCTGCAGAACTAAACAGCAATCTTCAACATTTTCTAGTCTTTCATCTTCCATTTTCTACCTAGGGTAATCCTTAAAGACTTTGAAGACAGCCATCATGCCCTATTTGAATCTTTATTCTCCAGGCTTCCTTCACTTGATCCTTATATATTTTGGACTCAAGGTCCCTCATGATTTTGGTTCTCTTCCTCATTCTCTCTAGTTTTTTCACTTCTTTCTTAAATTAAGTTGCTTAGAACTGAACACAGAGGAAGTTTGATGAGAAAAGTGAAGTAGGCTATAGCTTTGCTAAAACTCAGGTGAACTATACCCATAGCATCACCTTCATCCACTGGTTAGGTAAATAATCCTGTAAAAAAAAAAAAAGCATGATGTTAGTTTGGCATGTTGTAATAGGACCAATATCTACTATGGACCCCACCATACGACATGGCAACTTGAGCTGACAAAGCAGAATTTAAGATTCAAGCTGTACCTCCCTTAAAGTAGCTTCCTGATATCCTCTACCTATATTTATCTGAATTTCTGGTCACCTGTGGTCATAAAATGCATCAACCACGTAGGATTAGTGTCCTTCAGAGTTGGTGGATACCCAAAGACCAAGTTAACCCACCTGTTCTGTTGAATCATTGCTCTTTTTATCACTGTCCCTTGGATTTTGTTGTTTTTATATAGAAAAACTGTTGATTTTTGTGGGTTTATTTTGGATTCTGCAACTTTGCTAAAACTATTAATTGTATCAATGTGTCTTTGATAATTTTCTAAGCTGTCAGGGATAAATATACAATTAAATAAGAATAGTTTTGTTTCCAAATTTTTACTCATTTAGGTTTTTTTGTCCTTGCTAACATTTGTAGAATTATTTCAGATAATACTGGGGAAGGTGTCTTTACTACTATATTTTTTGAGAAAGTTTCTTCAAAAGGCCCACTAAATGGGATACTTGTTTTTTGGTTTTAGGTAGCTACTTTCTATGATAATAAAAAAGATCCTTCTGCAAAAGCCTTTGGTTTGGAGGTTTGTTTTTTTTCCTTAGCGTAAGTGGTTGTTGTACTTTTTCATCATTTTTTGAGATAATCATATGGTTTGGGATGTTTTTATTTTTAATATGATTATGTTGATTATTTTCCTATTATTGAATCATACCTAGTATAAATCCAGCTTGATCAAATGATTTCCCAGAAGAATTGCTGTAGTCAGTTTAACAGAATATTATTTAAAATATTTCAATCTTTATTAATTAATAATATTGCTGATATACTTCTTTGTTTTACCCTTCCTGTGTATTAAGATAATATATTTTTCATATAAGACATCTGGTGAAGTGCTTTCTCTCTTAATTCTTAAGAATAATTTTAAACCATTTAGGAACATCCTACTTTGTAATCACTTGGGAACGTGCAGTGTCTTCTTGTCTTATCAGGTGTTGATACACTTTCCTTTGACTTGAAATATTTGAGCCTATGTTAATATTATTTTATCTAATCTCCAGTTATTCTCTTCTGATATCAATATCATCACTTTTGTTTTATTTGCTGATGCTCAGGTTCTTTAACTGAGCTTTCTTCCTCCTAAAATCTTTCGTAATTTTAGTCTTTTCCTCCACTTAGTTTTTATGTTTCCCTATTTCACCATTCTTATTTTAAATTTTGTTTCTCTTTAATTCATTTCTATTATTGTAGTTTTACTTTGTTCATTTTTTGGGTTAATTTGATTTCTCTCTCCTTATGAATTTTTTAAGTCTTTTCAAAGAAACACTTTTTAGTTTTATTAGTTATGTAACTTTTTTGGATTCCATTTAAACTTAATTCAACCTAATTTTCAATATTTCTTCTCTGTTCTTTGTGAGGATTTGCTTGTTTTCTGGCTTTTTAAAATTTCATTTTACTTTCTTTAACCTTTTTTTTTGTTACTGTACAGCTTTAGGGATATATTTTTTTCCTCTGAAGACTTTTGCTATATCTCAAAAACTTTTATATGTGA
The DNA here is from genome assembly GCA_028646515.1 of Pseudochirops corinnae. Lineage (NCBI taxonomy): Eukaryota > Metazoa > Chordata > Mammalia > Diprotodontia > Pseudocheiridae > Pseudochirops > Pseudochirops corinnae. The sequence goes on along the minus strand of JAQQSV010009236.1, from coordinate 224 downwards.
TCTTTATCATAATCTTTCACATCGTTGTTGTTTCTACATAATTTTCTTTCACCCACACATTCTTTCAGATTTTGTTAGTTGTAATGCCAAGCAAAGGCAACTTCCAAGGTTCGGATTACCAGCATAGTAAACCCCATTTATTCAGCAAACATTCACAGAACAGAAAAAGTCAAAATACAGTGTAACTCATTCCTTTAGCAAGTAAGTTCTCAATTCAATCCAGG
>JAQQSV010009235.1:0-13572 GCA_028646515.1 Pseudochirops corinnae | reverse complement strand
ACATGATTGCATGCCACCATGGGGGGGAAGAGGGTCAAGGGATTATGGAACTGAATCTTGTAAACTAAAAGTAAATAAACAAGTCATTGAGAGAAAAAAAACAACAAAAAACAAATTAATCAACCAATTCAGATTCTGGTGGACATTTCCTATTGACCTTTAGGGTAGTCTCCCTTCCTCCTTGAGTTCAGTGTCTGCTTGACAGTCTTTCTGCCTGAATTCTTGACCTTGCACTAGAGGACTTAAACATATATAATGATGCTCTTTCAAACATATTCATCAACTTCCTAATTTCCTGTAACCTGCTCTTCCACCTCACCTCAACTATACACAGAGATAATCATACCTTTAATCTTTCTGTCACCTACAAAAGTTCTATATCCTGTTCATGAACTCTGAAATTCCTTTATCTAATCACAATATTTTATCATTCCAACTTTTCCTATGCTTTATGATACCTTACCCTGTTTTTCATCCTCACTGTGTTCTCTATTTCCTCAACCCCTCAGTTCAACTCTACTTTCTTTCCATTATCGCCAGGCCCCCAATTCCTTTCCAAGACATCACGCCTTTGTGAACCTCTTTAACTCTTCACTGTCTTCTAATCTTGAATCCCCTGCTCACTTATGTTATTGCCGATCATGCCTTACCAATGGCCAGCCTGTATTATTCCAAAGATCTACCTCCTGTGCTTAGGGTTATGTGCTGCTGAACAGAGCTGGAGTAATTCACAAAACTTTCTTCCTGATTATAAATTTAGGTTATCTAGTCTCAGTTGGGCCCTCACTATAGCAAGGCGATACCTCTACTCCTCCCTAATCTATTATCCATCCCACTCTACTCAAGCCCCACTTTCTCAGCTAAAGTCTTTGCCTTATACTTTCCAAAAAAAAAAAAAAAGAAAGAAAGAAAGACAATGCTTCCAAAGTTAATTTACAGTATGTTTAATGCCATACCAATATAATTATGAAAGAGATACTTCACAGAATTCAATAAAAATAATAAGAAAAATCAGTAGAAAACTATATGGTATAGAATATCATGGAAAATAATGAAAAGAGGTAGGAACAAAGGGGAAATAGCATTTCCAGACCTTAAATTATATTATAAAGCATCAGTCCTTAGAGCCATCTACTATCAATTAAAAAACAGAGAACTAGATCAATGGATCAGACTAGATGAAGGAGAATCAGAAACAAAGGAACTCAATAACCCAATGCTCTATGGATCTGAAAACATCAATTACTCATCAAAGAACTCCCTATTTGATAAAAACTTCTGGGAAAACTGGGAATCAGTCTGGCAAAAGTTAAGTTTACACTAAGATCTTATACTATATTCAACAATATATTCTAAATGTTTAAATGACTTTAATATTAAAAATATATCATTAAAAATTAGAAAAGAAGCAGATAATCTGCCTTTCATATGTATGGGTGAGAGATGTAGTCTTAACCAAACATGAGAGGCAAGTTACAGGAGATAAAATGTATAGCTTTGATTACATGAAAAAGAAAAGTTTCCACACAAGCAAAAATGAATGTATCTTTAGGAAAAAAAGGCAAAGTGACTGAATGGGAACAAACTCTTTGCATCCAGTTTTTCTTATAAGGGTTTAGTGTCATATAGATAGATCTATCTATGTATATATACCAAAAACCATTTCCCAATAGACAAGTGATCAAAGGATATAAATAAACAGGTCTCAAAAGAAGAAAGGATATTAACAAACATGAAAAAAAATTGTTTTAATTCACTAGTAATGAGAGAAATGTAAATCAAAATAGCCCTGAGGTTTTACTTCCATCCCAACAAACTGGCCAAAGGTGAAAAAAGTTGGGAATAGTCAGTGTTGGAGGGGTTGTAAAAAGATAGACACATTAGTGAATTTTGTTGGTAGAACTTTCAATCACTACAACCATTTTGAAATTAGTTTGGAATTATGCAAATAAAATGACTAAAATGTCCATCCCTTTCACTTACGTATACTAGGCATATTTCTCAGGAAGTCTATTTTGATCAGAGAGACCTCATATAGACCAAAATATTTATAGCAGCACTTTTTGTAATAGCAAAAAATTGGGAACAAAGTAGATGACAATTGAATGGAGACTTGTTAAATAAATCATGATACATGAATGTAATTGGAATATTAGATTTATATTCCATTATTATATTGGTATTATATTGTACTGTAAGAAATGACAAATGTGACTGAACACAGAAATGTATAGGTAGATCTACATAAACTTATACAGAGTGAAGTCAACAGAGCCCCCAAAACTGTTACATTCAATGACTACAACAGTGTAAGAGGAACAAACACAAAAAATGAAAAGTGAATGTCACAAAGTTGCAAAGAACAAGCATGTGTCCAATGAAGAGATAGGAGAAGCACCCGCATCTCACCCTTTTGCAGAGGTGGGAGGTCCCATGAAGGTGGTAAATCACACACATTTTCAGACTTATTCAGTGTATTGATCAATTGCTGATTTTTTCTTTGTGTGTATGTGTCTGTGTTCAAAAATATCATTTGTTATAAGGATAGCTTTATGGGAAAGTATGCAGTCAGTACTGGAGGAAATGTTGGTAATATAAAAATAATTAAAATAAAAATTTAGTTTTAAAAATGAAAAATTAAGGCCTTTCACCAAGAACTCCTGCTTCCTCTTTTCCCCATTCCAATATCATCACATAGACATCTTCGCCTATTATCTCACTTATCACTACTGTTTGAAATGAAGAGATGGCCCTCTGTCTTGACAAGCCAGCGACTCCAGAACCATCCTTGATATCTCCTCTCCTTCCAGTTTCTCTACCATATTGCTTTGCCATTCCCAGTCTGTCCGTCTGTCTGTCTTTCTCCCTCTCTCTCCCCCCTTTCTCTTCCTTTCCTTCCTCCCTCTATCATCTTAGATCTGTGCTAGATGATGTGGAGATTGAAGCAAGAAAAGATATAGCAACTGATTGGATATGTAGGATGAAGGCGACAGGGAGTTGAAGATGACACCACCAAAGCTGTGACCTTGAGTGACTGAAATATAGTAGTCCTCTCCACAGTAATAAGGGAGTTTGCAAAGGAATGGCTTTGGAGGTAAATATAAGGTATTCAGATCTGAGATACAGATCACAACAAGCCCTGCTCAATTGCTTCCCCTCTGACCCACCCCAAACAAAAAGGAATGAAGTGGGGGCTCTTCCTAGACACTCATAGTCGGTCTTCTTCTAGGTGATCTGAAAGAAAAGAGGTGGTTTTGCTGGGAATCAGGGGAGGGGGCAGGTTTTCCCAGTGACCACCTGCTGTGGGTGCCAGAGTAGCTATTTGGTTTGCCTGGAGGGGCACTTCCTTGCTCAGAAGATAGTAAGTCAGTAGCGTGCAAAGCAAAGGGGACAGGTGTAGTGAAGGGAGTTTTGAGAGATAAGATTGAGTGTGATTTTACTGAACATATACCCCATGCGTATGGGTTATCATAGGGGAGAGTAGAAAGTGACCCATATTCTCACCATCTGATTGGTTGATCACACAGCTGTTAGGGTCAGGCCAGAAGGCTCCCTGGTCTCTTCCCCACTTTGGAGACCACTGATCTAGTTAACCTATTTGTTAAGCAACTTGTCCATTATATATGCACTAAAGTTGGAATATAAAAATTCCTTTCAGCTCTAGAACTTGTGACTATTGTATTGTATTATACTGCTTGAGGATATATTTCCTAATCTTTAAAATGAGGTAGTTGGACTAGATGCTCTCTTGGGTCTCTTCCAGCTCTGCATTTTATGGTTCTAACTTGGGGCTTTTTGATGGGGGCCTTTTTCTGATTCATTAATTTTAGTTTTGAAAAGAACTTGGAAAGCCAACATTAGGCTCAGAAAGTGTACATACCACTGTCTGGCAGGTAGTTGCTACAGTTCCCGCTACCTCTGCATTTTGCCCTGGCCTTTACCATTGACCTGACTTCTTCCTCTAACCCCAAAATTTTTGGTTGCCTTTCCTGTAGGGTATCCGTAAGGTAGCTTTAAGTCTGCCTTTCCTGGATCTTTAGATCTACTCTAGAAAAACCCAGGGCTCACAATTAACTGTTACATATGTTTAAGTAAACCTGGAGTCATGATGTTGTTATAGACAGCTACTTTGTTAAAAGACTGGGCATAGCCTACAAACCAGATTAAAACAATTGTATCATCTTAGATTACTCCTTACAAAGATCTAAGGGACAAAAGGAATGATTTGTTTTGACCTGAGAGAATAGAATTAGAAGTAATTTAACTGAAATAAAGAAATGGAAAATTTAAGTTCAGCATAACAAATTTCCCAACCATGAAATCTTCTATGTCTCTGAAGGATATAGTTAGCATATCTTTGCCACATACAGCTGTCATAAAGCAGTGCCAAATTTCACCTGATTTGTAGGTAGATGCAGGGTGCAGGTAGTTTAGTGCATTTGCAGTTTTGACATCTGTGAAAATTGGATTCTACTTTGTCTTCACTGTAGTGTCCTAAGGCTGGACAAGATGCAAGTGTCAACTGGTCCATTACCCTGTCTTTTCCCTTGAGAATAATTGTATTTAAAAAATATAAACATGATCACTACCCTTTTCTTAAAAACCCCTGAAGAATGAAATTTTATAAGTCATGTTAACAGAATTTATTGAGCAACTACTTTATGAAGAACACTAACGTATGTTTTCTGGTGAATTAGATGGAAATAGAAGCCATAGTTCCTGCTTTTAAAAAGTTTACAATCTAATGAGGGAGTTAGTAGAATAATGAATATATACACATTAACATAAACAACGAATATGTATGTTGGTCTCTCTGCCTCAAATCTCTCCCCACTCCCATTTATCTTTCACTCAGCTGCCAAAGTAATTTTCCTAAAGTACAAATCTGAATATGTTATCCTTCTACTCAGCAAACACCAGTGCCTCTCCATTACCTCTAGAATTAAATATAAAATCATGTTTGGATTTAAGAGCCCTTTACAAGATGATTCCTTCCTACCTTTCTGGTCTTCTTATACTTATACTCTTCTCTACATATTTTGTGAAGCAGTTACACCGGACTGTTTGCCATTCCTCACACATGATATTATCTCCCAAACCTCTGCTTTTGTATTGGCTGCCTCCCACAGCTGGTATGTTTATATATGTATGTTTATATATGTTTATGTTTATATATATGTTTATATATGTTTGTATATATATGTATGTTTATATATAACCCACTCCATCTCTCTCTGCCTTTTGGCTTCCTTGTCTTCCTTCAAAACTCAATTCAAATCTCACCTGCTACAGGAGACTTTTCTCCATCCTTTCTGATGCCAGTGCCTTACCTCTGAGATTATTTTCCATCTACTCTGCATGTATACTATATGTGCATCGTTATGTACATGTAGTATCCTTATTAGACAGATCTTTCTTCCCCATACAGGAAGGAACTATATTGTTTCCCCTCCCCCCCTTCTTTGTATCTCTAGTGCTTGGCACCCAGACCGCGGTAAACTTTTAATAAATGTTTGTGGATATCCAGAAGCTTTAGAGAGTGGTTTTTTTTTTTGTTTCAATCATGTTTGACTGTCTCTGACCCCATTTGAAGTTTTCTTACAAAGATACTGAAGTTGTTTTTTGTTTCAATCATGTTTGCTATCTCTGACCCCATTTGAAATTTTCTTACAAAGATACTGAAGTAGTTTTCCATTTCCTTTTCCAGCTCATTTTATGTATGAGGAAAGTGAGGCAGACAGGATTAAGTGACTTGCCTAGGGTCACACAGTTAGTAAGTGTCTGAGGCCAGATTTGAATTAAGGAAGATAAAATGAGCAAATTCAGCTTACTTAGTATCACTTTACTTTTAACTATTTAACATGTAAATTTAAACTCTACCAAAATTTATATATATATATATATATAGTAGTTTTTTTATTAGTTGTTGTTTTGATTCTATGTTGAGAACATCTGACTTTCTTCAGAATATATTTTTTCAAATCTGAAAAACATAAAATTTATTGTTCTAAAAGGTGAATTTATATAAACTAAATTTCATATTCAAAGTATCAGAAACACTAAAAATGAGGAATTTTCAAAGTAGTCAACTATGCTAATATAGATAATTTATAGAACTCTGCATCAGTTTTTCCTATAGAAAGGAAATTAGATGCACAGTTTAAGTACTTTTTTATTGATTAGATAATGATTAGATAATTGATTAGAAACAGGAGCAAAGCCTGGGAGAATGATGCTTCCTAAATGCTGACATTCTTTTTTGGAGTATCGTTCACAATGGAAGGATCCAAGACTGTCCCCTTCAGGGGTGGGGGCTCTTTCTCTTGGGCTCCTCCATGTGGCTAATGGCTGATGGGGCCTTCAGGGGTAGGGGCTCTTTCATGTGCAGATAGCTGAGTCAGACCTTCAGGGGTGGGGGCTCTTCCATGGGGCAGATAGCTGATCAGGGCCTTTGGAGGTGGGGCTCTCTTCTCCAGGGGCACATAGTTGAGAAGCTTCTTTATCACATCCACACGGGCCAGTAGCATCCCACAGCAGCAGTAGTACTTCAGGCCCAGTACGTCCAGGGCATCCCCTTCGGTGTACTCCACCTGCAGCAGCCCCAGGTAGGCCTCCCACTTGTTGCCCACAATCTTGCTGCACATGAAGCAGTACACTAGGATGATCAGGGCTAGGGCAAGGAAGCAGCGGAGGCACCAGCAGTAGGCACATGCTCGGATGGTCCCTCCTCTTTTGCCCTGACTCCAGCTGTTTGGTCCCACCCCCTCTCCACCCATAACTGTTTTGACTGGGTCCACTACAGATTTATGTTTCATAACCTCATGTAGGCCCCTGTTACTGCAAAGGCAATCCTTTTACACCCCTCTAAATTAATTTATTATGTCCCTCAGCATAGTAATTCTTCCAAACTTTTTCATCCTTACTCAAACCTGTGGACACCCTCTTTTCCTCTCCCCTTCCTCTCTAAGATGCCTTCTGTCATTATTTCTTCCTTCACCACTCTCACATGAACAGGTGGTCTTTCTTGCCAAGACTGATGCTTCTATATGCACAAGTGATCCCATTCCATCCTGTCTCCTCTAGCAGATTGCCCCCTCTTTAACTCCCTTTCTCATTAATCTTCAATTTCTACTTGTCAATTAACTGTTTCTCTACTACCTACAAATATGCTCAGAAGACCCTCTCATCCTCAAAAAAGCTCTCAGTTGGTCCATCCATCCGTAGTAGTTTTACATATCTCTGCTTTTTTGTGACTATTCTCTTTGAGAAGGCCATCTACAATGGACATCTTTACTTCCTTTTCTTTAATTCTTAATTCTCTGCAGTTTGGCTTTCCACTTTATCATTCAAAGGAATAGGCTCTCTTCAAAGTTCCTTACCCTTGTTCTCTTTTTTCCTCTCATTTTATGTTTTTCTCAATTACATATAAAATTTTTTTTCCATTTAGCCAGCATTTTTTTTTTTATCAAATAGTGAGTTCTTATCCCAAAATCTTGGATCTTTGAGTTTATAAAACAGTAAGATTACTATGGTCATTTACTATTATGTGTTATTCTATTTCTTAGCCAGTACCAGATTGTTGTGATGATTGCCAATTTATAATACAGTTTGAGATCTGGTACTGTTATGCCACCTTCCTTTATATTTTTTTCATTGATTCCCATGATATTCTTGACCTTTTGTTCTTTCAGATGAATTTTAAAATTATTTTTTCTAGCTCTATAATTTTTTTTGGTAGTTTGGTATGGCAGTGAATAAGTAAATTAATTTAGGTAGAATTCTTATATTTATTATACTGGCTCAGCCGGTTACCCATGATCAATTAATATTTCTTCAGTTGTTTAGATCTGATTTTATTTGTGTGAAAAGTGTTTTGTAATTGTATTCTTATAGTTCCAGGGTTTGTCTTGGCAGGGAGACTCCCCAATGTTTTATATTGTCTTTAGTTATTTTAAATGGAATTTATTTTTCTATCTATTGCTGCTAGACTTTGTTGGTAATAGAGAGAAATACTTATGATTTATGTGAGTTTATTTTATAACCTACAACTTTGCAAAAGTTGTTAATTATTTTAAGTATTTTTTAGTTGATTCTCCAGGATTCTCAAAGTATACCATCATATCATGTGCAAAGAGTGATAGTTTTGTTTCCTCATAGCTTATTTTAATTCCTTCCATTTCTTTTTCTTCTCTTAATGCTCTAGCCAGCATTTCTAGCACAATATTGAATAATAGTGGTGATAGTGGACATCCTTGCTAATTTAGAGGTTTTAAACAGAGCTTAGTTTTAGGAAAATTCAGTGGAAGTATTTTAAGATCAATTTACAAGAATATTAAGTGCCTACTAGGTGCCAGGGACTATACTAGGAACTGAGGATATAAAGTCAAAATTGAAACAATTCCTATCCCCAAAGAATTTCATAGTTAATGGGAGAAACAATTTGCTCATGTGTAAGTATAATATAGGTTCAAATATTATGTGAGACTCAGGAAAAATCACATGTAAAGACAATTCAGCTTATAAACAAAATACATTTTCAAATGATAAATTAATTATTCTATTTCAAAGTACAGAAGGAATGGAATTAAAGTCTCCACATAAATGTTATGGGCCAAGCTTCCTGTGTCACATTGGAATTATTTTTAAGATTTTATCTAAATGAAGACTGGCTTTGTTCATTTCAAGTAAAAATTGCAACTTTTTTTTTGCTCTTTGAAAACTGTGAATTCAGAACAAAGCATGAAGCTGAGTAATTTTTCAAATTGGATTTTTCATTTTGTTGTGTGATAACTTTTTTATTTTATCAAGTTATATTCCTGCTTTCTCTGTAGACATAAGAAGATTTATGGCAAATGAATTTGGTGTTTATTTGGACAAATTCAATAAATCAGCACACCATTTGAATAAAATGTTTTTCTATTCAATATTACATTATCTTTAAAATTAAGGAAAACATTAGTGGCAGTGAAACTAGTTTCAATCAATATATTCCTATAATGAAATTTTTTGCATAATAAACTTTTCTTTTTAAGGTGAAAAAAATTGGCCCTGGCCTAGCTAGAACTCAAGAGATGGACAGGCGTGTTAGGGCTTTTGAAAAATTATGTTGGTAAATACTACATTGTGATATTTTTATTTGATTTTGGCAGTAGGATCTGTAGTTTCTGAAATGGTAGCATGTGAGAACCTTCAGTATGCTTTGCATGATGACTTTCATCACATAAGGGATTTGTTTGGGGGGTTGTCTTGACAAGAGCTCAAGTGTGCACAGTTGTTCAAACTGTGGTCAAAGTATCTTTGATGGCTTGGCTACTAGCAGGACTCAGAAGTTTAGGATTGGCGCCTTTATCTCCTGATGTTTGAGCATAATGTAATACAAATATCTTAAAAACAATTTTCTGATTACATTCTAAGAGGAATGGAAAATTAATAATATTGCAAAAAGTAAGAAAAATGCTATTCATTTTTTAAAATGTGTATCATATGGAATCTCTTCCCTATATACAAATATTGTTGAGCCAGAAATGAAATGGATTTTTAATGAAATGAGAGCAAAATTACATTGTATTATCATGGTCCCTTTGTAGACTTTTTCTTAGGAGACTAAGGTCTCACTAGGCAGGTGTTGATGGAGTTTTGTAGAACCTGTGTGATCAGGATGGAAAGCGTAACAGGCAATTGCCACCGGCTCGTGTTTGGATAGCTGAGCGGCCTTATGGAGGACTGCTGTTTAATAGACATAACCTGGGAATTAAAAACATTTGGATGTTAATTTGCATACATATTCCAGTGAAGAGCCATAAAGAGAAATTCATTTTACAGATACTTTTGTTTGCTGCTCTATGGAGGGGAAAGGAATTCAATAGCTGAATAGTTGTCATCATCTGACAGCTTAAGAGAACCTGGAGAGTTGTCGGGGGCTCGGCTTCACTCCCCCAATTCTCTCATTTCATATTTTTAATCTGAATGTAAGAAATAGAGATGTTATCTTACTGTGGTTTTGTTCTCATTAAAATTTCAAGAAATTGTTATTCTGGGAGATGAGAGTTATGTTTAGGGGAAAAAAATATTTATGAAAATCTGAGCCATCTTGCATATTCTGTTGACTTAGACTAGATTTTGCATTGCCCAGCAGGCAAATATATTTGAGCATATTGCCGTACAACTCTAATAATAAATGAGTGAACACTAAACTCATCCGCTACCACAACTATCATTTTAAAAGCATTTCACGCACTCCTTTTCCCGTATTTTAAATGCATATGTTCATCAAACTTTTAATACCTGGGGGAGACCCTACTCAAAATCTACGTTAAAGTGAAGCACAAGGTGGCAATAAACTTGATTCTAGCTTTTATCTGTCTTGGTTCCACCTCAAAGCTTTTAAATATTACATTTCTAAAGTAAGAATTTCTTTTGTGTTAGTCATTTCTGTGAACACCTGTGAACTGCTGTGTTTAATTGGGCTACAGCTGGCATTAATTGTGTGTAGAGAGTATGGCAGGGGGTGAGAAGAAGCAACTGACTGATTGGTTGTCTTGCCATTGTCTCCTTTTATCCTTTTTTTTTTCTCCCTACTTGGTATCCTTTTATAAAGGTTAGGAAAGCTTGGAATGACTTGGGTGCCTGGAGTGGAAATGTTTCTAAGAAGGTCTTGATGTTTCCTGGATAAAGGTATCTAAGGAGTTGTGATTATTAACATTTTGGTTCTTCTGAGTAACACTGATTTTTTTTTTTTAACACAAATGGAACTGAGATATGAAAAAGACAAGAAGGAGGAGATGTATAGGCATCATGAGGTACAATCCTGTAGTGGATTTAGAATTCTTAGATTTATGCCAGAAATGCTCATATCTTGAAGGTCTCCATATTAAGTGTCTGTGTGACCCTTTGCTTGAACCAAACACAGAAATTTGGAAAAAACCTACTGAATTAATTGATTAGAGTAGATGCTGACCACAGGGTTGTAAAAAGATAGCATCAGATGCCCTCCCTCCTTTAGAGAGGTTTAGACCCTGGACCACAGAGGAAACAGTATTTATTATTTGAAAATAGGGTGACTAGTAGTTTTTCCCAGCCCTGGTGTCCTTACCTCATGATAGACTTGGGCATCTCTTCCTAGGGAGTATTATTTACTTCTTCCTTTCCCTATCCCTACCCTCCAGAGAATTAGTCCCTAATTTGCTCTTCCACAGTGAGCATGATATGGATAAATCACCTTTGCTTTCTGTACCAGATAGTGGTGGTCATCCTGTAAGATCTGTGTTTAATTCCAAGTGTGCTTGGGGGAGAGAAAAAGTTTTTGCTCCAGCTAGATGAGTTTTCATTTCTAACTGTATGAGAAAAAAGCCAAAGTTCTAGAAGGAAAAGTTGTATTTTTATGTCTACTGCAAAGGTGTGAGAAGAGAATAAAAGCCAAAGTTATAGTGGCAAATGAAAGAGGCTGAGTCTGTTTGTTCATCCAGTCATATCCAATGCAGCATTTAATTTAGTTTGACTTTGATTGGAAATTTTAGTTTTGATTGTATGCAGTGACTACTGTAAGATATATTTTCTGCACCATCATATATAATTGAGCATGAATGGCTTAAACTTTTTACTCTTTACCTGTATTTTTATCCTGCCAAGCATTGCTGTCTACTTATTTTTGAGACTTGTAATACCTAGGTCTTCATCTGACTAAAAATAATTTATACATAATCTTATCTTTTATTTTCATGGTACTTTACATTTTAAAAACAATTCCATATATATGTAGACATATAACACTATATATTCCACATATACATATATGTGTGTATATATACATACATATATACATAGATACACACACACACATAAAGTTTGATCCTTTCAACAAATACTGAAGAGTATGGAAGGCACGACCTGGTCCAACACAAAATTGACAGTCTGCAGACTTCTGATATGGGAGAGTGCATCTTTTCCCAGTCATAGGTGATAGTTGATGTCAACAAATTAAGTTCAATTCCTTTCTTGTATGTTGGTTAACTAAGGATTTTCTGATGTTTCACTTGTTACTTTTTGGTTCCAAGTATTTATTGTAATCATTGCCAGGATGGCTTTAAAATCTTTTCATTGTGATTCTTTTATTTCTGAGTTGTTCGCCAGATGTCTTAGGGAGAGATTATATTTGAAAAGTAAATTCTAATACTTAATAAAAATTTGTCATTTAAAGAGGAATATCAGCATTTGTAATTTAGGATGACATAAGCACATAAAAAAAACTGTAAAAATGAGCCCATTTGTTAGGACTGTAATGACTTAATTTATGATCCTTTATCTCAAAATCTAAGATTTCACTATCATCCCTCTGATGGAGTATGATCTAAATTCTAGGAATTTTAAAATCTGGGAAGTAATTGAAGTAGTGTAAATTAGCAATTTTCTTTTATAGTTTCCAGGAATTATCAGTGATTTCTGGGAAGTTTTTTAAAGCCATTATTTTGATATTATTCCAATCCATCCCTCATTACAAGATCAGGAAACAAACAGAAAACCTATTGTATGTCTGTATCTCAACTGAGCATAAAAAAGTAATCATAATGACTTACTCTATACAAAAATAGAAAGGGGTCATAATTCCTCTGTTATGGTAAGAGGAGTTTCTAAAGTGAAGGATTGCCAATGCTTAGCCTAGTGAGACTGAAATGTGGTTAATTATCTCACACTAATAGTAGCTGGAGGAATCAACATTTCAACTATTTTCTTGGTGTTTTCTGTATCATCCTGCAGCTAATTCTTAGGGCTACAAGCAACTTTAAGGCAGAAATATGGCTAAGACTTGCAGAAAGATCCTGACTTCCTAACAGTTTAATGTGAGCCATTAAAGTGAAGTTCAGTTGTCATTCATTTGCCCAAGATGTGCCTGTCTGTTTAAAACTGCTCAAGCTCCAAAATTCAGCTGGAAAAGCAATCAGAAGTATTTCTTCCTCATCTCTTTTTTATATTAGGGAGATTACCTTCTAAGTGATTTGTTTGAATACCAGAATCATTTCTGTAGCTTATAGATTTCTTTTCGTGCAGAAGAGGGTTGAATCTTAACTAACTATTGCTTTGCTGAATTGGGATTATGGGGTTATTGCATCAGCTCATTGAATAGATCCCCAAGTCTGCCACAAACAGCCATAGTAAAAGGCACCTGGTAATATGGTGGTGGTGGTGTTAGAATTTATAGGAAGGTACACACACACAGAGAAACATGTTTTTCAATAGTGGGTCATTTTCCCCCCCAGAAATTCATATGTGTATGGGCTTCATTAGTGTTATTGAATAATTATATTCATCTTTAGTTACCATTACTAACTGATCTAATTATACTAGCATCACACTTGGTAGTAGTCAGTTGCAAACAGTTCCGTTTGCATATAGTTAGACCCTACGGGGGTCTAGATGATGTTCAATTTTTAAACTTGCCAAAAGTCTCAAACAGGTCACATCCTGAAATCAGGCAGATTTGTTTGACCCATAAGCCACTGGTTGGATGCTTACACCACAGATTAATATATTCCATGATATACAATTTATCACTTTAATTATGTACATCTTGTCTTA
>JAQQSV010009234.1:0-13572 GCA_028646515.1 Pseudochirops corinnae | reverse complement strand
CAACAGGGGAGTTCATGCCTTCTCAACAGTGGAACAGAGTTTGCACCTTCCACACTTAAGTGCTAAGTATCTTGCTAAACTGATTACTATTACACTAACCCATTTTCATGCAGCCCCAGCACACATTCACTTTGACCCATCTTTTCCATTCTGCCCCACTCCCTACCAGCCAACTCTCCTATGCCCAGAGGAGGGAAAAGAGAAATTACTTGTTAAAAAAATTGAGCACTGCTATAATACATCTGTTGGAATAGCATGGATATCAAGTGTTCCATTTTCAGTTTTTAAATAGTTGGTTTCTGTCATTACTTTGTGGATATTTATTCATACTTCACCAAATAATCCCCTAAACCCAGTCATTCATTCTCAGTATTATTTCCTTGATCTCGTAATACCACCAGCAATTACACAGAGAGCCCTTGATGAATACATGCACATCTTGCTATGGCCTCCGAGGGGAATACATGCCGATATTTTTTCCACCCTCCGATGGGAACAGACATCTATAATAAGAAGTCGAGGGTATTCTGCACTCTAGAGAAATAAATCTTCTCTCTCCTCAAGATCCTCTGCTGGAGGAATAAGCTCAGATAACAAAGCATTTTGACAAAGTGATTAAGTTCCAGGGCTGCTCATCAGATCGTTAGAAGTCAGCCGTGTCATTTAGAATCTATTAGAAATGCTTGATTACTTTCCTAAAACACTCAGATATGTTGTTTTCTTTCTGCAAATTCGGTACCACAAGATTCAGTGCTAGGAATAGGAATAACTCCTGTTTCTTTGCAGCCAAAACCAGAAAGTCCCTGAGTAGTCTTAAAGTACTTCCCACTTAAGTGTTAAGACTATATGTAAGTAGCATTTAAAGGTAAATCATTGTCTTGTTGCCCCTGACTTAGATTCAGTTCCCTTGCCACAGGGCATCACTTTTCACCTTCCTCTCCTTTGAAACCATTTGTTGCTATATCTAGATGGCCCCAGAGAGGACCCAGATGCCATTTTCCAATCTTTGGCCACACACTGATTGCTGCCATCCCTTCTACCTCTTGTTCTGGGGATTGTAATTAATGGACATCATCACTGATTCGAGAAAAAGGGTATCAGTTGACTGCCCTATTGATCCATTCACCATCCCCAACATTTTTTGGACCAAGCTCTCTTCTGGGACTACTGCTCCCCTTTATGTGGTCTCCATCTATTAGACTATAAGCTCCTTGAGGGTGGGCACTGCTTCACTCTTGTATTTGTATGCTTAGCTCTTAGCCCCGTGCCTGACAAATAGAAAACACATAGTAAAAGCCCTCCCCCACCCCTTATTCCTTTGTTATGGGGGAAATACCTTCTTTTTTAGTTAGTGTGGCAGATGACAGCTGCTGAAATGCATTAACCCCAACAGAGAAATTATGGAGTTAAAAACCTAGGATTTTATTATGATTAAGCATAAGTTCAGAGGGGTAGCAAAACAACCCCACACCAATAATTAGGATTCTAATAAAGCTTCTTATAGACAAAATTACATCAGAGTCACAAAGAAATAATTCTTTTACATATTACAATCTCCTACATTCTCTAAGGTCATAAAAGGCTGTTTTTTAGTAAAAAAAAAAAAAAAAGAGATTGATAATTCCATGCTTCCTTCAATGTCATAAAAGTTGAATAAACCTAGTTAAAAAGAATCATGATCTTATATGTCCCCTAAGGAAACAAACCTAGTTAAACAGACTCTGTAGTTAAACTCTGTAGTCATGTTTACAGATTAAACACTGAGCATAGGGTGGCTAGGTGGTACAGTGAATATAGCACCTGCCCTGGAGTCAGGAGGACCTGAGTTCAAATCCCACCTCAGACACTTAACACAAAAACTAGCTGTGTGACCTTGGGCAAGTCTCTTAACCCCAATTGCCTTAACTTCCCTCCTCCAAAAAAAAAAACAACAAAAAAAAGATCATAAACACTGAGTATATAAAATCCTATACATACAAAACTACAAGATCACATTTTAAAGAAGTCACAGTGAGAAGAAGAGATTTCATATGTTACAAAGATGTTGTCAGGGAAATTCTTCCACAAATAAAATATTTTGGGGAGGTTTTAAAGATGTATCTTCCCTTCTTCCTCTCATTTGGTTTCTTATCTCCGGTATGTCTAAAGTCTTGCCTTAACAATATTATCCCATGAGTCAGGTTTTGGTCAGGTTAATAGAAGTTTTGTTAACTTTGGGGATTAATATTAACAGAAGATAGACTTTCAGTTAACCAAAAGCCACAGGAGGAATGGCCCTGAATCACAAACAATAATAAATTGTTAAAATGAAATCAAAGATAAAAAATTATCACACCTCCATTTCAAAGAATGAATGAATATGAAAGAACAAATAAGTATTGAATTTAATGCATATCACTATGCCATGTAATTGCTAAGTTCTAAGAACTTTACTTTGAAATACAAGCTAGTTAGTTAGGTGGTACAGTGGATAAAGCACTGAGTCTAGACCAGGGGTGGCCCTTTGACTGAGTCCAAACAGATTTGTTCTGCAGAGTTTGGATTCAGTCAAAGGGCCACACTTGAGGACCTAGAGGGTCACATGTGACCTCGAAGCCACAGGCTCCCCATCCAAAACCAAACTCAGGAAGACCTGAGTTCATATCAAGCCTCAGATGTTTACTAGCTATGGGACCCTGGACAAGTCACTTAACCTCTGTTTGCCACAATTTCTTCTATAAAATGGGGACAATAATCACGAAAGTTATTATGAGCATCAAGTGAATTAATTTGTATGAAATTTGAGAAAAAAATGAGAAAAAAATTGCAACTCAAAAGCTTGTGGAACTGAATGTTGTAAACTAAAAATAAACAAATTAGTTTATTAAAAAAGATTGTAAAGCACTTAATACAGTACCTGGCATACAATAAGCGCTATATAAATGCCAGCTATTGTTATCAAATGTAGACCCTAAGTTAGAGTTTAAGGGCGTGCAAGAGTTTTATGAACATCTGATATAAAGACATTTATTTTATAGTAACCATAACAATATCAAACTATTAGCATCAATGAAAAACTAAGCCAATTATGAAAGACAAACTAGATTGTTTCAACTAAATCAAATTGAGAGACTATTGCATGAATAAAATTAAAGCAATCAGGAACAGGAAGGAAAGTAGTCGATGGAGAAAAAAAAAATCTTTGCACCAAAGATTTGTTACCCACAATACACAGACGGATAATAGAAATGTATAAGGCCAAAATCTATTCCCCAAAGGATTAGTGGTCAAAATATATAAACAATAATGATAGTATCTAGCATTTTGCTTTAAGATTTAGAAGGTGCACTTCTAGGGCTGTATCCCAGAGAGATCATACACATGGGAAAAGGACTCATATGTACAAAGATATTCATTGCAGCTCTTTCCAGGAAATGGAAATCAGCCCATCAATTGGGGAATGGCTGAACAAGTTGTGGGATATGAATGTCAGGGAATACTACTGTGCTATAAGAAATGAGGGGCAGACGGACTTCATAATAACATGGAGGGACTTATATAAACTGATGCTTAGTGAGAGGAGCAGAACCAGGAGATGAGCGTACACAATTACAGGCACATTGTCTTTGATGACTAACTTTGATAGACTTGCCTCCTCTCAGCAACACTAGGTTCCAAGACAACTCCAAAAGACTTATGTCAGAAAAAGCTATCTGCATCCAGAGAAAGAATTACAGAGCCTGAAAGCAGATTGAAACAAACTATTTGCTCTCTCTTGTCTTTTTTGTTTTGTTTCTTCTTTCTCGTGGTTCATTCCATTGGTTATAATTCTTCTTTACAACGTGACTAAAGTGAAAATATGTTTAATGTGAAGGTGTATGTAGAACCTATACTGGATTGCATGCTGTCTTGGGGAGGGGAAGAAAATTTGGAACTCAAAAGCTTATGGAACTGAATGTTGTAAACTAAAAACAAATAAACAAATTTATTTAAAAAAATTTAGAAGGTGTTACACAAATATTATCTCTTTTATCTTCCAATTACCTTTAGAGGTAGGCAGTATTATTATTCTCTGTTTTACTGATGAGGAAACTGAGATAGATTGAGATTAAGTGACTTGCTCAGGGTTACAGACGGGAGGGGGAAAAGAACAGACATTTATTAAGTGCCGTTCTGTGTTCCAGGCAGGCACCAAGCCAAGTGCTTTAAAATATCTCATGTGATCATGATCATCACCCTGTGAAGTAGGTGTTATTATTATTCCCATTGTACAGCTGAGGAAACTGAGGTAGAGAGAGTTTAAGTTACTGGCCCAAGGTCACGGGGCTAGGAAGAGTCTGAAGTGGATTTGAATTCAATTCTTTCTAACTTCAAAGCCAATAGTCTAAGCACTACACCATTTGGCTACCTCAAAAAATATCTCAAAGAATAGCAAACTATTAACAACCAAATGAAAAAAATCTTCCAGATCACTAGTAGTAAGCAATATGAAGATGAAAAACAGGGGGCAACTAGGTGGTGCAGTGAATAGAGCATCAGCCCTAGAGTTAGGAGGACCTGAGTTCAAATCAGGCCTCAGTAACTTGATCACACTTACTATCTGTGTGACCTTGGGCAAGTCACTTGACCCCAATTCCCACCCCCTTCCCCCTCCAAAAAGGCCAAAAAAAAAGAAAGAAAGAAAAACAACCGTGAGGTTTTCTCAGCAAGTTGGCAAAGATGACAAAAGAAGGGAAATCAAAGCTGGAGGTATTATTGAAAGAGGGGTACATTAATGCATTGTTGTTGGAACCATAAATTGGCCCAATGTCCCTAGAAAGCAATTGGGAATTAAACAAAGAAAGTGGCTAAAAATGTCCATATTCCTTGACCCAAAGATTCCACTGGGATGCATCTACTCCCAAGGGGATTAAGAGCAAAAAGAGAGGCTCCATATACACCACGATGTTTTTATCAGCACTTTTTGAGGGAGCAAACAACTGGTAACAGAATAGGAGCCCACCCACTGGGGAACAGTTAAATGAAATAATGAATATGAAGAAGAATAGAAAGATTTACATGAAGTGATAAAAAATGAAATAAGCCCAGGAAAACTATACACCTAATGATAACAGTTGTGTAAATGACTAGAACAGTAATAACAAAATAATAATAAAAATAAATGCTACAAAATTATAATGACCTAGCTCAGACCCCAAAGAGAGATATAAGAAGATAAAGCTTCCTGCTTCTTAGACGTGGGAACGGTGCTTAACCTCGGCCTTTTTTGACATGATTAGTTTTGTAGAACTTTTTCTTCCCTTTATTATTTATTATAAAGAGTGGCTTTCTGAGAGGGAGTGGCAGAGGAATATCATTTAAAAATCTAATAAAAATATATCCATACAAATTTATATTTTTTAAATTAAATTTTAAATGAGCTTTATCCTCTTGGTGGGGGTTAGGTCCTACTTATATGGAAAGAAGGGGCTATCCTACCAGATTAATCTTTCCAAAATGGAGGAGAGCAAGGTGGAGCACTAGACTTGAGAGTTCAGAAGACCTGAGTTCTAATCCCACTTTCAAACAATTTACTAGCTGAATGACCATCAGACTTGACTTCCTGACCTGTAAAATGGGGGTGATTGTACCGGATCTCAGAGAATCATAGTTAGGCCCTAATGGAATTATGGAAGTGTAACATTGTGCAAACTCTTTTTTAAAAATGTGTTTATTTCTGTTATTGAGAAGGGGAAGTAGGGCAATTGGGGTTAAGTGACTTGCCCAAGGTCACATGGCTAGTAAATGTTAAATGTCTGAGGCCAGATTTGAGCTCAGGTCCTCCTGATTCCAGGGTCAGTGCTCTATTCACTATGCCACCTAGCCACCCCCACACTGTACAAACTTTAAAGCCATATATGCGTGACAGTGATTATCATTCCTCTCTTTTAAAAAAAAACTATCAATGGCTCCCCCTTTGAAGAATAAATTCAATAGCCTAGTACCTTTTAAAGCCCTCCACAATTTGACTCCTACCTAATTTTTCTAATGAGAACTCCAATTATTCCTCAACACCGGGTGTTCCCAATCTCTTAGTGCAGCTTTAAGCTCTAATAGCAATTGTAAGACATTAAAGCTTAAAACTGCACTAAGATTTTTGGGACACGCTATATTGTCAGTCAGCTCTCTTCAACTCAAATGGTGTTATCACTAATTTCTAAACATACCATTTCCTTAAACTAGGATAGCTTCTTTCCTCCTCTCCACCTATCCAAATCCTACTCGGGCCTTGGTGCCATTTCAGAGAATCTTTCCCTAAATTTCAATCTCTCCCTCCCTTTGACCTTTTCTAGAAGTTAGTGTTTGCTTCATTTATTTGACTGTATTCATTAGTTGCAAGAGTAACAGTTTGGTATAATGGAAAAAATGCTGAGCTTGGAGCCAGAAGAGCAAGACCCCAGTCCCACTTGTGATGCTCAATGGCTGTGTGACTCAAAGCAAGTCACTAAAACATCGTGTACCCCAATTTTCTCATCCATAAGATGAGAATATTATGAGGAAAGCACTTTGTAAATCACAATGAACTATATATGCAGGTCTAGGAGGCTTATTTTGGGCAATCTATACACAAAAAAGACAGGAAATTTTGAACAAAAGATTGAGCTTGAGGGCATTGCTTCCCCATGGCTCTACCTGGGATTTTTTTCTTGTTCTTGCCTTCTCTACCTCCCTTTCATTTTTATGGGAGACCAGAACATCTAGATGGGTGAGGAAAGAGAAAGTGAGGAAATATCAGGATCTTACATCTGGACAGCTTCTTTCAAGGCAGTGACTGTAAATGATTTTAAATAGGTACTGGATGGCAATCAGTAGTTGGTGGAAGTTGAAGGGAACTTTCTAACTTAAAGCATTTTTGTTTTTTTTTTCCTTCCTTCTTTGGAGGCAATCGAGGTTAAGTGACTGACCCAGGGTCACACAGCTGGTCATGTCTGAGGTCAAATTTGAACTCTGGTCTTCCTGACTTCAGGGCCAGTCCTGCATCACTTACTTGCCCCCTGACTTTAAGTTAATAGAGAGTTGGAACAGATATTTTGTTTCTGGTTAACAAAGCTGAATAGGTTCAAAGATAAATTGATAAGTACACGCTACTGGCCTTATTCTGAATCCAGCTCTCAATCCACTTACCTAAGGTATCACATTCTCCCACCATGTTACTTTTCTTCCTATTCTATTTTATTCAATGCCTTTGTTTTTAAATAACTAATTGTTCTTATTGACTAATAAATATAAACACTCTGACTGCGCCTGTGAGCTATGGTGATGTTTGAGAGGATGGGGACATTAAACTCGGAATATGTTTTCTAGGGGCCTCTTTTGCAAGAAAAGAATGGCCTATATGCTACATATAAATGTGAACTATTATTATGAAAGAGGTACCATGGTGAGGCGGAACCCATCTATATTTGGGGTCAGGAGACCTGGATTTAAATCACAACTTTGACATTTATTAGCTATCTGACCTTGGGCAATCAATCAATCAAAAAGCATTGATTAAGTGGCAAGGTAAGGGATATTATTAAGGGCAAGATAAGAAGTTCTTTGAACCTCAGTTTCTTCATCTGTAAAAATAGAGATATTAATTAAAATACCTGCCTCATAGGGTTGTTGCAAATGAAACACTTTGCAAACCTTAAAAAGCAATACTTGTAAATTATGTTAGCTCTTCCATTAGATTGTAGAGTGGTGACCATGTCTTATACTTCTTGATATTTTCCTCTACGTAGTAGTACAGTTTGTCAATGTTTGTTGAGTGAATAAATGAATCTTACAGACATGGTTAAGCCTTAATTACTGTGTTAACTAGATAAGAAATTAAGTAATGTTTTCTTTAATCAGTCATTGCAATAGCAAATCAAATTAACCACTGACAATTAGAAAATATTGAAAAAGTAATTAAATTACCTTCAAAATTGTAAAGTAGAAATCGTGGCAGAGAATGTTGAAATGATAAGTGTTTGTGGGCCATTATGCTATAATCATATGAATTTCAACTTAGATTCATTAAAAAAAAACATTTAAAACCAGAGTCAACTCTAAAGATAATCTAGTCCAATGGTCTCATCTTACAAGTGAAACAATTAAGGTAAAAGCATAAGGTAAAATGGTTGTTCAAAGTCGCATAGATAGCAGAACCAAGAGGAGAGCTGATTCTCAGAGAATCAAAGAATCTCAGATTATTGAACCTACAAGAGATCACATGGGTTATGTAGTTTCATTTTACAAATGAGGAAAGAGGTCCAGGAATAGTAAGTGACTTTTTACAGTCACACAGATGTTAAGTGGGATTCTAAAACCGATTTTTTTGAGTCTTTTGACACCAAAAGGATAGTCAAGACCAGACACATTTCCAATGAAAACCAGGTAACATTTAATGCTTGAGACAAATATTTAGTGTTGAATCCTGCACCGTGGAGGCAGTTAGGAAATAAAAAATGAGGACAAAATCTATTTATTTTATAATTAACCAATGATATTAGCTTACATCCATGCAAAGTACTTTCCTCATAACAATCCTATGAGACAGATAAAACAGCAATACTATCCTCCACTTTACAGATGGGGAAACAAAGTCGTACCATGATTATAACTTGTCCACAACAACACAGCTTGAGGTAAATAACAAAACGAGCACTCGAACCCCGGTTTTTTCATGATACCATGATGTTGAGGGGCCCTTTTCCTGTTGGTCCCAAATTTAAACTTTTATCACTAACATCAAAGCCATGTTCAAATTAATAAATGTTTGTGGAAAAGCGGGGAATCTTATACATTTTAAAGAATAGTTGTACAACATTAATTATAAGAAAGCACTCATTAACATCTTATTGAGTTGGAAATAATCAATTAGCACATTACAAATGTTAATATTATGACAAAAAGTCCAGTTTGGCAATTCTTACAACTAATATTCACATTTCTTAGGCACAAGTATAATTAAAAGCACATGCGTCCCTTAAAAACACCTTGCCTGGTTATTGCAATGAAATGAATTATTTCCATAAAAGACATTTGTAAGATTCAACTCAAAGCTAATCAAGTCAGATAATTCCAGAATGGGATGATGTGATAATGTGAATTATGTCTATCTCCTTAGAAGACTGTCTAAAGCAGTGGTTCTCAACCTTCCTAATGCTGCAACCCTTTAATACTCATATGTGGGTATATCTGCATGTGGGCAAACCCGCCTGGAGACAGATACAGAAGTGGCATCTTGGTTCCTAAGACCATCAGAAATATGTGTTTTCCAATGGTCTTAGGCAACCCCTGTGACCCCTGTGAAAGGGTCGTTCGACCCGGTCGTGACCCACAGGTTGAGAACCGCTGGTCTAAAGCAACTTGTGACTGATGAAGAGATATTTAGAGTTTGACAGAGAAAGAGACACTATTTCCTTTCTTGATATGAGTAATTCCACTTTAGGATGCCTCCATTTCAGGATAATTGTATTCCTTTACCCTAGTTATTGTGCAAAGATAAGACATAACCTCTCTTTCTCAGTTTTCTCAATGGGAAAATAACATCTTAAACATATTTGTTATGCAAATATGAGTTTTTCTTATCTGATACTTATTACGCTTTCTTTTATTCCAACTATTGAGTATTTAATTAACAAACCTTAACAAAGAGAAATTCATATTTAGATAGATGTTGTGCAAATAAATTTGTGATATAAATGTAAAACATGTAATTTAGGTTTGAGACTAATCACACAAGCTAACGGCAAAAGAGTCTGTCCCTACAAGAAGAAAATCTCTCAGCTGAATATTTATAGCTGCCAGAAAACAGTTTTATTCAGAATATGTCTACATGAAAGAATTAGAAAGCAATAATTTACCAGTCTATGCCATGTAACATTCGACATCAAATTCTCCCCTTGATGGTATAGCACAAGGACGTGCCTTTTTGTTGTTCTGTTGTTTTCAGTTGTATCTGATTCTTCAAGACTCCATTTGGGGTTTTCTTGGCAAAGAGACTGGAGTGGTTTGCTGTTTTCTTCTCCAGATCATTTTACAGATGAGGAAACTGAGGCAAACAGAGTTAAATGACTTGCCCAGGGTTACCCAGCTCTTAAGTGTTTGAGACCAGATATGAACTCAGGAAGATGAGTCTTCCTGACTCCATTCCCAACATTCTCTCCACTATGCCACCTAACTCCCAAGATCTTGTCTAGACTACATGAATAACATGTAGAAGGATTTTAATCAGATAATTTTAATCATATTTCAATCATAATCATATGCACTATGACAAGAGTATTTGATAGAATATAGTGGCTCAGGAAATGTCAAGACCCCAGTTTCTAACCATCTATGAAGAGAAGAAGAGAAAGGATAGGGTGACAAGTGACTGCAAGCTTTCATTTCTTCACAAGGAGACTTTCTCAAAGATAATAGCTGAGCAAAACTTTGATTTGCAGCAGGGTGTTAACAGGCACATGCTGAATGAATATCAAACCTACCTGAGCAAGCAAACCTAGATGATAAGAGAAAAGGATGGAAAGTTCTAGATTAAGAGTCTCAAAGAGGAACAACTGTGCACAGCCATTCATTCCATCAATAAACATTTATTAAGCACCTATGTGCTGGACACAGTGCTAAGTAGAAATACAAATACGAAAAAGAAAGAGCCCCTAGCCTCAAGGAGCTTAAAATACAATGTCTGGCACATAATAGGCACTGTAATAGCAGGCAAAGAAGTATTTAGCACCTTGTTTCAGCTATTTACTTAGCACCTTGTTTCAGTTTAAATTTCTTTTGAGTCTTACCAATTGTATCAAGTCTTTGTTAAGAATCAGAACTTGTGAAACCCACAGTGGGAGGAACTTGCTGATGCAATAGGAAGGGGTGAAACATGGAGGAACTAATGACCACATATAAGGAGAAACCCAAGCTGGAAGAGAGCAGGACTGAGAAGGGGAATGGTTGTGGAGGCCAGCACTCTGTCTGTTCTGTCTGTGTTGATTTTTGTTTGTGATACTTTGTACAGAAGCCCTGGGACCTTACTGGAAGCCCTGAAAAAGAATTTTCTTGTCATCTGTTTACAGAAGTCCTGGAGGAGGGTTTCAGAGGTCCTGGGACAGTACTGATGATGTGTGTTGAGTTCTCAGACCTTGGGTCTGTGTTGATTTCACAAGCAGATAGTGAATTGATTATCGTGCCAGCAAAGAGCATGAATGTTATTGTGGCTCTATTAAGCTTCGTCTTCACAGAAACAGAAACTGTGAAGGACTTGATGTGGACTGGATACTGTGAGCTTCAATACAGAACTGGACAAAGAACTGGACAAGGAGCTGAAAGTTGCCTACTTGTGAATCCAGGTGACGATTGGGTAGATTCAGGCAGGAGCTGGACCCATGGGAGAGGAAACTTGGAATCTGGGATCTATCCTCCAGTCAAAATGAAAAGACTTCTCCTTGGGTACTTAGTGTTGACTAAGAAGATCCTGACTTTCTGTGGCCTAGGGGTGGGAGAACTTTGTGCTCTGTACTTTGTACCTCTTAAGGATTATTGACTTAAGGATAATTGGAAACTAATCTCCAATAAAGAAGAAAGAAGGCTTTTTGACTGGGAGATTAAGACAATTACCTAGGGGTAGAGAACTTTTACCTTTGTACTTTGTACTTTGTACTTTGTCCCTTAAGGAGGCTTGCTTCTTAAGTATAATTGAGTTAAGGACTTACTGAATGATATCTTTTGCTTAAAACTATTTGGTGAAAACTATGTGACCCCTTTAGTGATAAGTTGTTGTGTTATAACATTGAGAAAGCTGTACTTCAGTTTCTTTGAATGTTTTGCTTTAATTTCTGCTGAATAAATAGAGAGTTCACTATACTATGTGATCAGAACCTTAGAGCTATGCACAGCAGCAGTCCTCTGGAAAGCTGCTTGTGCTTGGCCTTACAGGCACTTAATAAATGTTTATTGAACAAATTTTTTAAAAAGGAAGATAAAACACAAAAGAGAGAAGGGGAAAGGTACTTTATACAGGGCATGATGGAAAAGCCGGAGGAGTCTCAAGGTAGTTTACCCAGACTCAAAATGAAGAGACATCTGGTCTGAGGACCCTCCTTAAATGGAGGTTTTGTAATTTATGGCTGCACCCTCCAACCAGAGGAGCAGAGGATAGCACTGAGGTGGAAGTATCAGGGCTTATTCAATCTTACAGGATGATGAGGTTTCCCAATGAAGAGGTTCTTGAAGCATGACGGAGAAATCAGAGAAGTCTCAAAGTAGTTCAGCCAGATGGGAAATTAGGAGATGGAGTGAGGGTACTTAGCTGCTTATAGCTACCAGCTATTACTCATGTTCTTTTCAATTGCAGCACAGCATATCCTCAACGCTGCTATGAGAGAAGAGATGGCAGGAGAGAGTAAAAGAATTGGGGCTTTAATGGGATGGCATCTGTTTCTTCTCTTGCCTTCCCCTTTCCACCCCCCAACCACCCTGATCCTGCCTGTACCCTCTTCCTACTTGCTCTGATATGCACTCCAGGGCCTACTCCCTAGCCCAGTCTGGAAGAGTGGAACTTTCACTCTGCCTGGAAGTCATAGAGATTAGTGAATCATAAGATTCTAGTTCTCTTTATCCCATCTCTCTGTCACATTCTCTTTTAGTCACTAGGAAGAAGGCCTTCGCCAACTTCTCAAACATCCTCTTCCTCCATCTTCCATTGGAAGCCTCTGGACCTATGGATCTTTGCAGCCTAAGCTGGGGAGGGCAAGACCTAGACAAAAATCTTTGTTTTTGCTTTCATTCTTCTCCTCTTGCTTCTTATCACTGCCTAGCAGCTCAGTTTCCTTATCTGTAAAATGGGGATAATAACAGTACAGACCTCTCAGGGTTCTTGTGAAGACTAGATCAGGTAACATGCAAAATGCTTTGCAAACCGTAAAGTGCTATGTAAACGCTAGTGGTTATTGTCATTGTGATTATCATGATTCTGAGTAGCTGGTGTTTCTGGGACCTAAGAACTTGGCTATTTGTTATGTCATGACCTGCTGCATCATAGAAACTTGTTTTAAAATTAATTTCTGTTTATTTTTAGTTTACATCATTCATTTCCACGAGATTTTGAGTTACAAATTTTCTCCCCATCTTTCCCCTACCCCCCACCCAAAAACAGCCATCCCACTGTATACCCCTTCCCCAATCTGCTCTCTCCTATTTCCTCCCCCATCACCTCTCTGACTTTCTGGTAGGGCAAAATGGATCTCCCTATCCCAGTGCCTGTGTATCTTATTTCCCAGTTGCATGTAAATAATAATAATTATATATATTATATATTTAACCTTTGATTTTAGAACTTTAAATTCTAGATTCTTTCCCTTCCTCCCTTGTCACCTACCCCCCACTGGAAAGACAAGCAATTCACTACAGGCCGTACATGTGTAGTTACATAGAACATCTCCACAATGGACATATTGTGAAAGACTGACTATATTTCCTCCTTCCTATCCCACCCTCTACTTGTTCTATTCTCTACTTTGTCCCTGTCCCTTTACAGAAGTGTGTGCTTCTAATAACATCATAGGAAATTTTATCCCTCCTCTTATTACA